>QYSG01013902.1:0-15127 GCA_003988875.1 Lachnum nothofagi
ATTCCTATTTTTTTTTCTGCTGTTTTTTTTTTTAGTTTAGTTTTTGCTATTTTATTTAATTTTCGTTGGTTATTCCTCGGCCTTTTTTGCATTTGGCTTCGCTTTAATCTATTTGAATTCTTTTATAATTATTTTTTTTATATATAAATAATTTATTATATATTTTATAAAATATATAAAATAAAATTTAAAATAATTTAAAAGAAAAATTTGCAATTTTATAAAATTATAGTTTAATATAATTTAAAAGAAAAATTCGCAATTTTATAAAATTATAATTTAATATAATTTAAAAAAAAGATTTAAAAAACCTATAAAAAACTAATAAATTCTATAAATAAATTAGTAATATTTATTAACTAATTTTAGTATATTGTCTTTTAAAAAATTAAATTTAGATTATGGTAAAACTATATTTATAAATAAATGGATATTATATATTAAAAAAAAAAAAAAAAGATATTTAATAGTAAAAAATATTTATTATACTAATGTTAATAGTAAATATAGTTCTATAAAACTAATTTAATTATTTGCAATTTTAACTTTATTTCTTTAGGCTTTTTATTTGGTTTCTATTTTTTTTTGTTTTTAAATAATTAAAAATATTTTTAAAAATAAATTTAATACTTAAAATTCCAAAAAAATATTAATAGCTATTTAGTACTTTAGTTTTACAAATGCCAAATAGAAATTTTTATAATTAAAGCCATTTTATTCTTTTTATTAATTTTGCAAAATAATATTAATTTATTTGAAAATAAGTATACCTTAGTATAACTTAAAGTTTGCCTGTCTTTATATTAATTGGTTTTATAGATTAGATTTTCCGTTAAATAATATAAGAATATTTAATAATACCGTTAATCCAAAAATTTATTTTTAAATTTATATAATAGCTATTTAATATTGGAAAAAATTAGTTCTATTAATAAAAAGATATTAAATGCAATATATCCAATATATTCCTTGGTAATAAACTATTATTGCTATTTTTTTAATAAATAACTTCAAATATGTTATAGTTTCTCCGGTATTAACTCTAATTCTTTGTTCTAGTTGGCTATAAGCTAAAAATCCATTAATAATATTTATTAAATGTTTTTTTTGATTTTTATTGCAAATTTATATTTTTTTATTTAATAACTTTTAGTTTAAATAAAATTATTAATTTTATTCCAATATATTTAAATAAATATATTATATAATTTTTTTAATATAATAGTATTAATACTAAATTTATTATAAAATTACTTAAATTTCTATTTTTGTTTTTTTTGTCCTTTGCCTAATATATTATATTATTATATATATTATATAATTTAATATTATAAATATATAAATAAGTAATATTAAATCTATTAATTTATTTTTGTTTAATATATACTATTTATTTTAAATTAAAATTATAATTAGCTAAACTAATGTATATATTTAATATAATCTTTATTATAAAAAACTTTAATTCCGGTTTTTTTTTATTTTAGTTATATAAAGATTTTTTGGTAAAAACTAGTATTAATATTTATTTAAAATATTATTATATATATATTTTATATTACAATAAAAAAAAAAAAATAATAATAATATAAAATTATAACTTAATCAAATAATCCAATAAATACTATTATAACTATTTTAAAAATTATATTTATCAATTATACAATTTTTAATAATTTTTTTATTAATAATTTATTTTATTTTTACTTAAAAAAAAATAATATTTTAATTAAAGTTTTTTAATATCTTATATTACATTAGTTTTTTTTTTTTGTTTTTTTTTATATAGTTATTTTTAATTTAATTAATTATAAGCTTAATAATATTATATATAAATTTAATTTTATAAATATTAAAAATCTTAGTTTATTGGCTAATATTAGGTAACTTGGCTTTATTAGATTATTTGCCTAATCCAGCAATAGCTAAAATATTATTATAATTTATTTTTAAATATTTTTTTATTAAATTCCGTAGATTATTAATAGTTATTTTTTTATAGTTTTTTGTAGTTCAACTGCAATATAGCTTTATATAAGGCAATTTAATCCATAGAAGTCCGCTATTAGCTGCCGTAGGGCCTATTATTACTAAAGCCGGCTATTAAAAAATATTTCTTAAGTTTTTAGGTGCAACTAAATCGCTCGTTTATGGATTCTATATTTAAAAGTTTAATAAATATAAAGGCATTATTGCCCCAAATAAATTTATATATATAAAAATAAATTTATATACAAAATTTCTTTATATATTATTTTTTTTTAATTATATTTTAAATATTTTTATTCTTAGTTTATAAGTATTTATATAATCCGCAAATTTTCTTTTGATTAATAAATCTTAAATTTTTAAATAATTTCTTTAGCTTTTTTTTTAAATTTATAATATTTTAATTTATTATAAAACTTATAATATCTAAATTTAATTCTTTGAATTGCCAAATTTTAAAAATTAATATTTTACTTTATTTAAATTATTTAATAATATTTATAATTATTTGGTATTTTATTAAAAACTTATATTAAATATCTATTAAAGTTCACTATTACTTTTTGCAAAACTTATTATTTCTTTTATTTTTTTTTAATATAATTAAATTATTTATAAAAAATTATTAATAAAATCTAAAATGTTTATTTTTAAATTTTTAATGTAATATATTAAAATATTTTAATAGTATTTTTTTATATTTGTATAATAACTATATCATTTTTTATCCGCTGATTTTATTATTATTTAAGTTTTTTTTCTTTTAATTTGATTTTTTTAAATAAATAAATATATTTTTTTATAAAAATATTTAAATAACTTTTAATTGTTTATTATTAATTGGGCTAAATAGTAATTTTTTACTAAAGCCCTATATTAAACCATATATAATTTTTTAATATTTATATATATTTTATATATAATATTAATTAAATAAATATAATATTTAAATATAAAATTTTTATATTTTTTTTAAATATATTTAGGAATATTTTCTATAAATAAATTTAAATTTAAATAAATATATATAAAAATATTTTGTTTTAATTTACTACTATTAACTATATTAAAAAAAATATAATTTTTTTTAAATATAAAATATTTTATTTTTTTAATAATTTTATTAAATATACTAAAATGGTTTTATATAAAAAATAAAATAAACTATAAATAAAAATTATAATATATATCAAAATTAGCATTAGTATTTATTATATTTTAAACTATTAAAGTAATTATTATATTCTTTGAAATATATTTATAATAAATATTATACTAAAATTATAATATTTTTTTTTATATTTGAATTATATAATTTCTTTTATTCTAATTTATAAGTTTTTTTTTTAAATATATAAACAATATTATTATAATGTAATCCAATCAAATATATTTAATATAACCTTAAATATATTTTTTTTTATTGGCTTTTTCCAAAAAACCAAAATTATAAATTTAATTATTATATTTTTAGATTTTATTAACAAATATATAAATAATAAATATTTATTGATTAACTATAAAACATTTAAAATAATAGGCTTATAAATATTAATAATAATAACTAACAAAACTATAATGTTTTTAATATTAAGTATATCCAACTCCATTAGAACCTTAAAATACGCAATTATTGCAAAGCCAATTAAATCAAATTCTTTTTTTTTTTAGTTATTATATAATTATTTGGCAAAATATTTTATTATATTAATAATATTTGCAAATACAAACAAAAGAAAATTATATTAATTAATTTTTATTATATGCCTTTTTTTATAATATATATAATATTTTAATATAATATATTTTAGGTAGTATTATTATTTATAAAATTAAATTTTGCAAATGCTTTGGGTTCTATTTATTAGAAATTATTCGATTAAGATTTTTTTTTTTAAATATATTATCCCAGCTATTTTTATAATATAAATATAATTATTATATTAATACCTTCTAGCTCTAATAATATATAATATTGTTTTTTATTGGAATTTTCTCTAATTTTATTATAATATACTTATAATTAATTGACTTTTTCTGCATTTATAAGTATAAGTATTCCAATGTTTTACTATAAATATAAATAAAGTTTATATTCTTAATTTTATAAAATTATAACAAAACAATTATAAAAATTGGATTTTTATATAAGAATTTTTCTAAAATTATATTAAAGCACATTTATTTAATATATATTCTATTATATAAAAGCCACCGTATTTTTTACATTAAATCTGCCCTATTTGCTTTTATCGAAAACCCAATAATAAAAATAATTATTATTAAGGTTAAAATAACAATTTTCAATAATATCAAAAAAAAAATCAAAAACCATACTTAATATATTATGTACTATTAAAATCAAAAATCTTTATATTAAATATTTATAATTTTAATTCAGCTAAAAACAAATTAAACAATAAAAAAAACACTAATAACTCCAAATACATTTATAATTTCTAAATTATTTAATTAAATAAAAAACATAAAAAAAAATAAAAACATTTTAATTAAATTAAGTTTATAAATATTATTTATTGGTACAAAAATTATATTTGTTTTATAAATTTATATAAAAAAAAAAATTCTTTTATTTAATATATTTTCTAAAAATAATAATAAATAAATTACCCTAAAATATATAAATTATATTATAATATAATATTATATATTAATTCACTTTATATATTTGTAATAAATATCTTACCATTATAAAATATATTATATTTGCTTTGCCTAGATTTTATATATATATTTATAATTTGGATTATTAATTTCACTATAGGTTTATTTAATATTATAGTTTTAGTTTTAATAATAGAAAATAGATTAAATATTTATAATTTGTTTTTTTCTATTTTATTGTAATTAGGCGTATAACCTTTGTTATTTGGCGAAAAATGCTTCTAAAGCAAATAATTATATACCAAAACAGCCTTTAATGCTAGAATTTTAAATATTAATTTAAAAAAAAATATATTTATATTATAAATAATAAAAAAACATTTTGGTTATATTTGGAAAAAACCTAAAAATACTTAATTAAATATTTATATATAAAACCAAAAAAATATATCCTAAAAATTATATAAAAATTTTCCAAAAAACAAATCTAATAATTTATAATAAAATAAAAAATAATATAAATATTGTTTTTAAAATTATATAAATGCTTTTATTAATATTTTATATATAAAAAAAATCAAAAAAATTCCTATTATATATTTATAAAAAAAAATCCTAATTAATTAAATTTTTCCGCTTTTATTATTAAAACTCCATTTATTTTATTTATTTGCTTTTGGCATTCGTCCAAAAAATAAAATATTTGCAAATAATATTATAATATTATAAAATAAACTAATAAAAAACTTATAAAAATAAATTAACAAAAAAAAAATTAATCTACTAAAAGTAATATTTAAAAAAAATATATTATAACATTAAATATATATAATATTTGTAAAGAATTTATTAAACTTTAGTATATTATCACTATTCAAATCCAAAAATAAAAAAATCTATAGAATTTTATTAATTATTAAAATATAAAAAAATCAATAATTTATTTAAAGAAACTTTATAGACGCCTTTTTTAAATATAAACAAAAATTAATAAAATAAAAGTATTAATTATAAATTTGCTTAGTTTTATATTTTAATATTTAAAAAATAATTTATAAATATTTAATTTTAATTTTATTAATTTAGAAAATAAATCTAATTTTTAAATTTAGTAATATAAAATTACCAAAGCTAATATTCTCCGCCTATAATTTAATATTATAAAAAAATATATTATATAAGGTTTTTTAGATAATTTATTGATTTTATAAAGTATTAATTTATTTTATTAATTTCAATATATTTTTAAAAAACAACAAATTCTAAAATACAAATAGCAATAACTAGCGAAATATTATAAAAATAAATTATAATATTTTATATATATTAAAAATAATATAATTTGTTTATTATTAATAAAGAATTTTTTTATATAAAAGTTATTTATATATATAAAAAATATATAATTTATTAAATAATATATAAATAAATTTACTAAATTTTAATTAAATCTTTTAAATAAACTTTAGGGTATATTTTTTTGTATAGTTTTAGTTTTAATATAATATTTATAAAATATAATTTTTTTAACTTAAATAAAAAACATTTTATTTTTTAATAGTTTTTTTAATCTATTAAATATTAAATTTTTAAAACCCAATTTATTGGTTTTTAATATAAAAATAATTTTAGATAATAAAACGATTTCAAATAAAAAACTTAATTTATTAAATTTAAATAATAATTCAATAAATAATTAAATTTTAAAATCTAAAGTTTTCTTAAAAAAGCAAAACTAAATTTTAAAAAAAAAAAAATCTAGAATTAACAATATTGTATTATTATAATTAAATTAAAACCAATATAATTATAATATTTTTTTAGTTAATAAAATAAATATTTTTATAATATTAATTTTTATATATTAAATTTATTATTAGTTTTGTATTTTGCTAATAATTTATTTATATTTTTATTTTAATTATTGTTTAAAATATAAAGTATATATATTAATAAATATTTTATTTTACTTTTGTAAAAATATATATTAATATTATTATATTTAATATTTGCTTAAGTTATAAATTATCCATAGAAAAAGCCAATATAAAGTATATTTCTAATTAAATTAGTTTTTATTTATATTATTAAATAAAATTTTTGCTTGGCGGTCTTTGGCAAAAAAATAGTATTTAATAATTTTTTTTTATAATTAGCTAGTTTATTTATTTTATTATTTTGCTTTTTAGCTATTATTTATTTTTGCAAATCTAATTTAATAAAGTTAAGCCATAAATAAAGCAATAATTTTCAAAGAAAAAAGCTACCTAATAAAAAAACTGTAAAATCAAAAAAAACGCAATTATTATATTATTAGATTATTGCCGTTTATTTGTTATTTCCTAAATAAAGCAAATTAATATTAATTGCTATAATATAATTCTTAATAAATAAAATATATAAAATAAAAATTATATATTAATTTAAATAATTTATAAAATTATATTATAATTTAATATATTATATATATTATTTGAATTATTTCTAATTGCATTATTACTATTTAAAATTTTGCTAGTAAATATATTACTATTTAAAACTATATTATTTAATATATATTTATTTAAAGTACTTTTATTTAAAGACATTAGAAATATAAAATATTTAAAATATAACTATTAATCTTTGTAAAACAAAGTAATTTTGCTATTTCATATTTTGTTTTTTTATATATAAATAAAATCCGCAAAAAGCCATTTATTTTCTTTATAAATAAATTTAATAATTTGCTTTTTTTAGAAAATATAATTTTTAGCTAAAATAAACTTATTTATATTTGCAATATAAAGTTTAATAAAAGGTTTTTTAAGCTTTTTATTATTTAAATTAAGCCGGCTATATAATTCAATTAAGATTTTTAATATATATATTAATGTTTTAATATAGCTATTTTTTTGTATATATTGCAGAATTATAGTTTTAATTAATATTAGGAAATTATATTGCTTTTTTTATATATAATTAAAATCAAATAATATATATTTGGCTTTGGCTTTAAGTTAAAAATAAATCTTTTGTTTTATTGCTTTTTTGTATTTTTAAAAATTATTATTATATATAGTTTTTAGGCTTTGAAGTTATTTGTTCCGCTAGCCTTAAATAACTTATATAATTTTTTGCTGCTGTTTTTGTTATTTTATAAATTAGGCTTTGCAAAGCCGAAAAATACACCTATTAGATATTTTTGGGGATAAATATATAAACTAAAAAGTAATAGATATTTTCGAATAATAAAAATAATATTATAAAATAATAAAATTTATAAATTGCCCTTAAATACTTAGAATAACTAGAAAAAAMATAAAAAAAAAAAAAAAAAAATTTTATATTATTTAGATTTTATATTTTAATTATATTACATTAAATTATTAAAAATTAAAATATATTTAGGTAGATCTAATATTCTTCTATTTTATACAAATCTCTTTTTTACAATTAATCCATTAGTTTTTTTTTATATATATTATATTTTTTTTTATTAAATATTAAAAAGTATTTATATTAGTTTAAATTTGCTTAAACATTAAAAAAAAACTATAATTTTAATATATACTTATATAGAAAATTCTATATTTTATAATTAATATAATTGCAATTAATAATAAATTATAAAAACAAATTATAACTTTTTATTTGTTTATATTAAACCTTTAAAAAATTAATAATTAATAGTTTTTAAACTAAATAAAAAAATTATTTTAATTATACTTAATTTTCTATTAAAAATATTAATTGGCTTTATTAATCCAAAAATATTTTATAATAATAAAATATAATTATTTTACTATAATTCTAAAAAATTCAAATTATATTTATTAATAAATATAATAATAATTATTTATTTTATATTTATATTTTTTCCTTTAAGCAATTAAATTTAAAATAATATTTATTAATATATTAAAAATATCTCTAATAATATAATTTTTTTTTTTAATTAATAAAAAAAATATATTTTATTTTAAAAATTATTTTATTATTATAAATTTTGGTATTTTCTAGGATTTTATTAAATATATTAATATATATATTTATTATATTTATAAAATTTAGAAATATTATATATTTTTAATAGACTAGTATTTGTAGTTGCTAGTATAAGCTTTATATAATTTCTTTTATTAAATTTTTTAAATTATATTTAATAAAATATTTTGTTAAATAATTATTGTTTTTAGTTTATTTATAAGTAATAATTTAGGCAATTAAAACTAGATTTACTATTATATAATATAGTATAGTATTATAATTATATTTAGTAAATAAATAGTAAAACTAGTATTTTAGGATTTTCCGTAAAATACGGGAATATACTAAACTTAGAATTTATATATAAATAATATTTTATATATTAGAATTTATATAATTATATATAAAATTTTAGAATAAAGGCCAAAAATATAGATTTTTTATTTATAAACTGCTTTTACTAAAAAAAATCTTTTAAATCAAGCCCAAGGCTTTAATTCCACGGTTTTGCAATACTTTTAATTTAAGAAAATATTTTATAAATAAATATATATCTAAAAGCTTATAAAATATATTTTCTCCTATTAGTTAAAATAATCTATATAATGCTATCGTTTTTTATTTTTTTTTTATTTGGCTAGGCAATAGTTTATATATATATTATAGTTTTAATATTATTTTTAATTTTTTTTTGTTTTTATTTAATAATATAAAAGCATTTTTAAGCTGGCTATTATTAGAAATCTTTTATTAATATATATATGTGTTTAAAGGCCAAAGAATTAATTGCCTATTTATATATTATTTTTTTTTTGGTTTTTTATATTTTAGGCCGTTTTTATATAAAATTTACTATTATTTTAAGCTATAAAAAACTATTAAAATATATAAAAATAGTTTTAATAGTTTAATTTATATTTAAAATAAAATTATTATATATAAAAATATAATTAAATATAAATATTATTCCAAAAAAGCCTAAATAGCCCCAAAAAAAACTATAATAACTTTATAGTTTTTATTATATATAAATTGCGTTTTTCGTTAGTTCCGAAATTTTATTGCCTTTAAAAAAACTTAATTTTAGATTTATAGGCCAAAATATTAACTAATAAAAAAAAATATAATTTCGCCGGTTTTATTTATTATTATATTAATTTAAATTATTATAAAAACAAAAGTTTTAATAGCAAAATTAATATTTATATAATATTCTAATATAAAAACTAATATATTAATTATAAATTTATAATTTAAATAATAAAATTATTTAATAATATATAAACTATATAATACTTATATGTCAGTTGTTTATTTTCTATTGCTAGGTTTCGGCTGGCTAAAGCAAAATTTTATTTTTTAATTATTTTATTTTTATTAGTATAAATACTATAATTTAAAGCTAATATTTATTTAAATTTATTATTAGGCAAACATTAGTATTTTTATATTTAAATTATTAAATATTAATTTTTAATTTATTTTAGTAAAATTATTTTTTATTTTTTAAAATATTAATATATTTTAAATTTTTTATATTATTATTATTTTAAGTTTTTGTTATTTAATATAAATACTAAAATAATTAATAAAACTTTAAATTTTATTATTTAATATTTAAATTTTATATTATATATATTTAGTAATTTTATAATTTATTTTTATTATATATATATTTTAGGGGCTAAATCCCTATTTGATTACTAATACCAAAAAAATGCCGGCACTACAAAAAAATTAAAATTTATAAAATAATTCCTAAAGTTATTATATTTCTTAATAGCGATTGTTTTTTTTGATTTTTGGTATATTATATAAATTTTTTATAAAAATCGCAGTTATTTGTTTTTTTTATTTAAAGAATTTATTTATTAAATATAATAAAAAACTTAGACCTAATGCTAAAAATATATTCTAATATTTGCAAATATAACAAAACCTATAATAAATAAAATAAACAAAAATCTAATTAATAAAAATAAGCTTTTTATTTTTATTTAGCATTTAGTATTATTTAATAATTTATTTAAAAAAAATTATATAAAATATAAAAATATATTTAAACCTAAAAAACATTTATTTTAATATAATTTATATATGTTTATAAAAACAATATATTATATATCCAAGTAATAAAGCAGCTTTTTTTAGTTAAAATCCTAATTTCTAATATAGAATATAAATCTATAAGCTTTGTTTTTTTTAATAATTTACTACATTGGTTTAAAACCTTATAATATTTATTTAGCCGTTTTATAAATTATAAATTAAAACTTCTAAAATTCTAAAAGCTTAATTTCCCGTTTTAGGTTCTAGAATTAGGGATTTGCAAAATTTATATTCATTATAATGCCAATCATTATATTTTTATATTTTATAATATTATTTATATATAATGGAAAGTCAATATTTTTGTTTATTTAAATTCTTAAATATATTAGTTTTTGTATTATTTTATAGTTAATTAAATACTATAAACTAAAATAAATATATATAAAAAAGTATTTTTAAACGGGGACTTAGAAAAAAATAAAAAACTTATTATTATTTTATATAAGTTTTAATTAAAGCAAAAAACTGTTTGTATTTTTTTATTATAGTTCCCCAGCTTTCCTAGTTGTTGTAAATTACTATATTAATATATTTGAATAAATTTATTTTATAATTTTGTATTTTTAAAAAACCAAAATAAATATAGTAATAAAATTAGCAATTAAAAAGTTATTTTTAAGTTTCGTTTAACGTTAAATTTTATATATTATATTTAAATATATTACTATAAATAATATATATATATATATATATAAATTATAATTTAATAATATAATATTATATTTTAAAATTACCAAAAATTATATTATTTAAAATAAAAATTTAATAAAGTTTTTTAAATAAAAATCCAAAATATAAATAATTAAAATTTAGAATTTGGAATTCTAGCCAAAACATATTTTAATATATAATTATTAATAACTACTAAATATTCCTTTTATAGCCTTTTAATAATAAATACAAATAATAAATTTAACTAAAGCTCTTTTTGCAAACCTTATTAATTTAAAGGTTTATAATAATATAGTAATTTACTTTATATCCTAAAAACATTTAATAATTAAATTAATATTATTTTTCCAAAAACTTTAAAATTCAAATAATAATATAAAATAGCTTTTATGGCTTTAGATAACTATTAATAATCAGTAATAAACAAAAAAACTTAAAATCTATTTTATTGTTTTTATGGAAATATTATGGCTTTTTGGTGTAATTACTATCCGAAAATGCTTTTTAGACCCCTATAGATTTTTATTACTTAAAAAGTAATATTATAATAATATAAATTATTTGTTTTTTTTTCTAAGCAAATAATATAATTATATATATTACTTAAATATATAGAAAATATAAATATTTTATAATAAATTAATATAAAAAAAAATATTAATAAAATTTTAACTATTTTTTATTTTAATTTTAATTAATTAAAAAAAATATTTTAAATATATTATATTAACAATAAATTATAATTAGCTAATATATACCAAATCCCTTTTATAATATAAATGGAGAAAAGCAGCTTTTTTTATTTCTATATGTTTTAATTAACCAAAAACTTATAATTATAAAATTTAGTTTTGTTTAATTTGTAGAGCTAGTTTAAAAAAAGTTTTTTTAATATAAATTATATTAATGTTTTATTTAGCTTTAATCTATTATAAGCAAAAAAACCATTGAAATTTATTTTAAAAGTAAATAAAAACTAAATTTATTTATTTAAGTTATTAAACTAAAAAAATAAAATATAATAATAAATATTTATATTTTATATTATTGGTTTTTATATTAATATATAATATAGAAAAAACGCTAATTTATAGTTTTTACAAAATAAAAATATTTAAATATATTTATTAATAGCTAACATAAATTAATATTTTATTTATTTCTTTAAAAATCTATTTTTTTTTATTTAAGAAATTTATAATATTATTATTTAATAATATTTTTTTTAAAACTAAAAATCTAATATAAAATAATAAATAATAAATATTATATAATATAATAATATTAATATTATAATAATAACAAAATAAAAATTTTCAATTAATAATTTTGCTTTTTTTTTTTTTTTTAAATAATTTACAAAATAAAAATAATAAATAAATTGATTTTTGGCAATTTCTAATTTATTTTTATTAATAAACTTTAAATTAGTTTATTTTATAGTTTTTTTATTTTTTGCTATTTGGTAATTTTAGTTATTATTTAATAGCTTTGGCTATTATTAAGTAATTTCGGCTTTCCAATGTTTTGTTATTATTTAGTAATTTTGGGTAATTTCGGCTTTTTAATGTTTTTTTACTATTTAGCGGTTTTGGGTAGTTTTGGCTTTTTTATATTTTTTTATTATTTAGTAGTTTTAGGCAATTTTGGCTTTAATAAGCAATTAGCTGCTATAAAATCATTTTAGTAAAATTTACTAATTTAAAATTTGCAAAATTTAGGCTAATATATAATAACTTAAAAAAATAATATTTATAAATTTATAAAATTTAGTTTATATTAATTTTCTATAATAAACTATAACTTTTTATTTAGTTTAATAATATATAAAATTTGAAATTTAAATATAATAAAATATTATAATAAAAGAATTTTATAAATATAAAAGTTTAGCGGCGGCTTTTAAAAATATTATATTTTAAGTATAGAATATATTTAATTTATAGGAAATTGATATTATTGCTTTTGTTTCTAAAATCTAATTTTAATAATATAAATATATTATTTGAAAATATTAAAATTTATTATTAATAATTCTTAAAAACGGTTTTATTTTCGGGAATCTTTTATAATAAAAATAAATCTTATTAATACTTTAGTAAATACAATAAATAATAATTTTGCTTTGGTATTATTTACAATTAAAAAAAATTTAATTAATGTTTAAATAAATGTAATAAATTTGTTTTATTTATAAATCTAATTAATAAAATAGCTGTTATTTTCGGCTAATATATCTATTTAAATTTATTTAATTATTTTAATTAAATTAAATTAATTTAATTTTATAAAATAAATAATAATAATAATTAATTTAGTAATTAAATTAAATTAAATTAAATAATAATTATATTTTATAAAATTAAAATATTCTAATAAAATCTAAAATATATATTTTTATTTGGAATTAATTTTTATATTTTATTATTTTTATTATTTTTAATATATAATATAATTTATTTATTTAATTTTAATTTAAAATAATATAAAAATAAGAAATTTGAAATATTAATTTAAAATATAAATAAAAAATTGTTTATTTTAATTAATTAAATATTTATTATATTGCTTTCGGCTTTTATTACAAAAAATCTAGCAATGGGCTATGAAAATCCAATTGGCTTAAATTATTAAAAATAATATTATTTAAAAAATTTTAAAATTTTAATTAATTTTAATTATTAATATTAGTTGAAAGTTTTTTAATAATATTAAAATTTTAATATAAATTTAATTAATTTAAATAAATCTAATTAACTTAAATTATTAAAAATAAAATTTATAAAATTTAATATAAATAAATTTAAATAAATCTAATTAATTTAAATAACTAAAAATAATATTTTTATTTTAAATAAAAATCTAATTAACTTAAATAAATTATATTAATTAATTATAATTAATTAATATAATTATAATTAATTAATATAATTAAAAATAATATTATATAAATCTAATTAATTTAAATAAATYTAATTAAATTAAGTAATTAAAAATAATAATATTCTTATATAATTAAATAATTAAAATAATTAAATAATTAAAATAATTAAAAATAATGAAAAATAATTGTATAAATCTAATTAGTTTAAATAATTAGAAATAATATTTAATTTTGATATAAATTTAAATAATTTAAAYTTTAATTTAATTAGYTTATATAAATYTAATTAGAATAAATAATTAGAAATAATATTTTAATATTAAAATAATAATATTTATATAATTCTAATTARTTTATATRATTAAAAATAATATTTTTAAATAAATYTAATTAATTTAGTTCATTAGAAATAATATTYAATTTTAATATAAATCTAATTAATTAATATAATTAAAAATAATTCTATATAATTTAAATAAATYTAATTAGATTAATTCATTAGAAATAATYTTTTAATTTTAATATAAATCTAATTAGTTAATATARTTAAAAATAATATTTTTAATTTAATTTAATTTAGTTTATTAGAAATAATCTTTTAATTTTAATATAAATTTAATTAGTTTATATAAATAAATTTAATTTAGTTTATTAGAAATAATTTTTTAATTTTAATATAAATTTAATTAGTTTATATAATTAAAAATAATTTAGTTTATTAGAAATAATATTTTTATTTTAATATAAATYTAATTAGTTAATATARTTAAAAATAATATTTTTTAAATAAATTTAATAAATTTAGTTTATTAGAAATAATATTTTKATTTTAATATAAATCTAATTAATTAATATAATTAAAAACAATAATATTAA
>QYSG01013913.1:0-15095 GCA_003988875.1 Lachnum nothofagi
AAATAAAATAAATAAAATAAATAAAATAAATAAAATAAATAAAATAAATAAAATAAATAAAATAAATAAAATAAATAAAATAAATAAAATAAAAAATTGTAAAAAATATTATATAAGTAAAAAATTTATTTGGCAAATATAAAAAACTTTTAATATTTAATATAAAAACTTTAGATCCTTAGAATAATTCATAATCGGCTTTCGCAAAAATATATTAAAACTTATTAATTTTAAAATTAAGCTATATAAAAAATAATATTTAATTATATTTATTATAATATTATTATAAACTTAGCCGATTTAAGTAAATTAATAGCGGTTTTTAACTAAAAATAAAAATATTATTAATAAAATATATAATAAAAAAAACTTTCGATAAAAATAGTTCTATAATATACAAAAATAAACCTTTATCGAATAAAAATAGCAAAAAAAATAATAATAATAAGAAAAAATTGGCTTTAATAAGAAATATCCGAATTATTAGTAATTTAATTTAAAATATTTAAAGGAAAAATATCTTTAAATAAATTTAAAAACTTAAGCCAAATTTAAAAAAGCTATTAAAAAATATATATTTTATATTTTAAATTTATAAAAAAAAAAATAATAATAATAATAAACTAAAGAAAAACGATAATAATATAAAAAAAGTTTTATTATAAATAAATAGTTTATTATTGGTAAACTTTTCTATTGGCGCAGTAAGTATATTATTAAATAGCAATAAATTAATTTATAATAATTTAATATTTATATTTTATTAAAAAAAATAAAATAATTTTATTAATTTATTTATTAAATTTAAAAATATTAAATCAAAATTAATTATAAAAATATTAATATTAATATTAATATTTTTATTTATTTAATATAAAAATATTTTTTGATTTAAAAATATTTTGTTATATATATAATAATTTCCTAAGATTTATAGATTATAAGGAGAATAAAAGTTTTATTTTTTAAATATAATTAATAATTATGCTTATTTTTATGGTATTAATATAATAAAGTTTAAATTAAAGCTTTACAATAGTATAATAAAAAAACTAATATTAAATAATATATTATATATATTATAATATTCTATTAATTTATTTTTTATTTAATAACTATAAAAGGCAAAGGGATTTAAGAAAAATTGCATTAATTTTTCTTTTAATAATAAAAATAATATATATAAACTTTATATTTTTAACAAAAACCAGTTTGTAGTCGAAAAAAGCCAATAGTAATAATTGCTTTATATTTATTTCCTATAATTTATTTATTGCCAATAATAATAAAAAACCAATATTAAATTAATTTATTATTATTTTAGTTATTTTAATTTAATAAATATATATAAAATATTAAAAATAATTATTAAAATAAAATTTAATAATAAATTATAAATTATAAAAAAAACTAGATTTTATAATTTTTATAAATATAATTATTTGATTTATAAATAAAATAAAATATTCTAATAATATAAAAAATGCAAAAATATATATATATATATTAATATTTTTAAAATAAAGTCTAAAAATTTTAAATAAAATAAATAAAATATATTATATATTAATGATATTATATATATATATAAGTCATATATTATAAAAAATATTAAAATTTAATAAAAATATTTAAATAAAATCGAATAATAATATTTTAATAAAAATAAAATATAATTCGAATAATATAATTAATACAATAAAAAACCTAAAATAATACATAAAATTATTAATTTTATATAATTTTTATTAGAATAAAGTTTTGGAATAAATTATTTGAATTATTAGAAATAAAATTTAAATTATTATATTTAATTAAATAATTTTTTTTATAGAATAAAATTATATAAATAATAATAATATTATTAAATGATATTATACTAATTTAAATTTTTTAAAATTAAATTAATTTTAAAAAAATATTTTATATATTTTATATATTTTATATTTATATTTTAAATTATAAGATATTTGTTTTTATTAAAGAAAAATAATAAGTTACTATTAAAAAAATCAAAAAACAAACTAAAGTTAATATTTTAATTAATTACAAAAATTATAATATTTAATAATATTATTTATTTAATAAGCCAAGGCTGCCAATAGCGGCCAATAAAATAATATAATTTTTATATATATATTTTAATAAAAAAATAAAAACCATTAAATTGCTTTTTAATA
Source organism: Lachnum nothofagi (assembly GCA_003988875.1). NCBI lineage: Eukaryota > Fungi > Ascomycota > Leotiomycetes > Helotiales > Lachnaceae > Lachnum > Lachnum nothofagi. The sequence goes on from QYSG01013913.1 coordinate 2,181, forward strand.
TAAATTAATAACTTTTTATATGCAAATTAAACAATAAAAAGCCAAAAAAAAACTTTAGCAAAAGAATTTATTTTAATAATTCCAATAATAAAAAAAATATATATATATAATTAAAACAAAAAATTTAATTTATTGCTATAAAAAATTTTAAAATATTAAAAAACAAAAATTATTAATATAAATTTAAAATAATTTAAAATATTAAAAATAAATATTTTTCTAATAATTAAAATTTTAATAAAAATATAAAAATTTTAAATAAAAATAAAAATTTGCTTAAAAATTTATTAAAAATTATTATATCTAAAAAAAATTTATAATTATTTAAAAAATTTAATTAATTAATAATTTATTATATTTTCTTTTAAATAATAATATATAATTAAAATTTAAAATTTAAAATTTAAAATTTAAAATTTAAAATTTAAATAAAATACTTTTTTTTTATAATTAAAACTTAAAGTATTTATAATTTAAGTATTTAATAATTATATATATTAAAACCAAAATAATAATAAAAACTTTAGTAAGTCCAAATGCATATATTTGGAAAACTGCTATTTTAGCAAAATATTAATTTTTATTAAAATATAAAATTTAAATATTTATAAAATATAATTTAATTTCTTTTAATATAAAAATAATTCTAGATAAATTAATATTTAAAATAAAAACTAATAAAAATAAAAATATTTTAAAAATAAAAATATAATAGATTATTAAAGGGTTCCATTAGCAAAAAAACATTAATTATAATTAAATCTTTGCTAAAATTATTAAGGAAAATATATAAAAAATTATATTAATATTTGCTATAATAAAAAACCAAAAAATTAATTAAATAAATATATTAATAGCGTTTTTTAACTTTACCGTTAATAGCAATATTTACATTGATTATTTACTATTATAGAAAAAAAATAAAGTTACTTTTATATATAACAATATCTGCAAATTAAATAAAGTTTTATATAATTTAAAACAATTATTTTGTTTTTGGCAATAATATATATAAAATATAGTAAAGTTATTAGGTTTTATATTATAAAGAAGTAGAAAGGATATGCCGTCAAATGCACAATATACAAATATATATATAAATTAAAATATAAAAATTAAAAAAATAAATTAGGTATTATTTATAAAACCTTAATTCTAATGTTATATATAATATAAATTAAAGTAAAACAAAAAAACTTTTATGTGGATTGGGGTATATCTATTTTATTATATAAGCCCTTTTTTAAAATAATTATTCTTTAATTATTTTCCGTTATTTTTATTATTTTTATTTTATTTTATTATTTTTATTATTATTTTTATTTTATTAATTTTTGTTTTTTAATTTTGTTTGATAAGTTTTTTTATAAACAATATATTTTTTTTTATTATAATAATAATAATTTTTTTGTTTAATATATCCATTTTAGCTTTTGGGATTATCAATACAACCCCCAATCGCTATATTTATTTTTTAAAGTAATAAAATAATTGATTTTTAAATATTATATATTCCACTAGCTTTATATTTTAAAATACTGCCAATATAACTTCTAAAATTTATATTTTATATTTTTTAATAAAATTATATATAATTTTTTAATTATTATTTAAAAAAAGATTTTTTTTTTAAGTATAGCCGGCGAATTTTAGTAGTGTTTTTTAACTAAAGTATTAAAAATAATTTTTAAACCAATAATTTTTACTATAATTGCAAATTAATAAAATATAGTATTTTATTAATTTGGAAATTTAAATAAAATAATTAATAAAGCTATAAATTTATAATATAAATTTATAATTATTTTAAAAAATTTTATTTTAAATTATTATATATTAAAGGAATAGTAATTTCCGTATTTTTATTACTGGGCCTGTGGCTTTGTGGAAATCGCTGAAAAGCGTGATTTTTATATTATTTAGTTTATATAATATTTTTTTTATTTCAAACCTAAATTTTTAAAAAAAAAATTAATTAAAAATTAATTTATAATTTTAAATATTTATTTTTTTATATTTTAATTTTTAATTTTTAATTTTTTTTATTAATTTTTTATTTTATGCTATATTTTCAAAAAAATAAAAAAATAATTTTATTTGTTTTTAATATTTAATAAAATATTACTTTAAATTATATTATATTTTCGGCTATAATTGATTAATTATACTATATTAAAGTCTATATAGCAAAAAACAATGCCATTTTTAGGTTTATAGAATTTTTTATAATATAAATAATTAATTAATTACTATATTTTATTTGAATAAAAAGTAATATATAATATATAATATATAAGGTTTTGTTTTATAAATTATTATATAATAAAAAAAAATATATTATATAATTATTTAATATTTTTTTTATTGATTTTACAAAAATAGAAATTATATATTTTAATTTTTTTATATAGTTTTGCGCCAAAAAACCCCTAGAACCATTATTTAAAAACCGGATTAATTATTTGTTTTTTTTTTTTTAGTATTTTTAAAACTTAGAATTTTAATTATTTAAAATTATTATAATATTAAACTTAAAATTATTTTTTAGTTTTTGGTTTATAAATTTAAATAAGCTTAATTTATCTAAAAATAAAATTAATCAATTTGCAAAATAAAATTATTAGAAAATTTTTTTTAATTTTTAATTTTTTTAGTTTAAATTAATGTTTTTAAATGATTTTAAGTTTTTTTAGTTTCTTTACTATTAGCATTTTTTTTATATATAGATTTAAGCGACTTACTATAAGCCATATATGCCGGTAATAAACTAATTTAAATTCCTATATTTGCTTAAAAAGCTTTATATTTTTCCTAATTAATAATTTTTTATTTAATTATATTAAAGTTATTTAAAAATTAAAAATATTTAATAAATATTTATATATATATTTAGTAATATTAATTAGGTTTTTTTTTTAATTTCTAGTTTTAATAGTTTTGCCTATAGTTTATTAATAGTATTTTTTTTATATTAATTAATGTATTTTTAAATTTTTTAAATTTTTTAAATTTTTTTTAAAGCTGCTTTTTGCTTAAAGCACCGAAGGAAAATAATATTATTTTTAGTAATAGGCGGAGCAATTTTTCCCGCTAAGCGGGATAAAAGATTTTACTTTATTATAATTATATTTTCTAATAAAAATAAATTTTTATTAATATTATTTTTTTTAATAAATTTATATTAATTAATTTATATATATTTTCTTTATAGTAAATTAATAATAATAAAAATTTGACTTATATTAGTAGCTATACAAATAAAATTACTAATTATAAGTTTTTGCTATAATTTAATATTTTATTTATTTTAAATAAATTTATATATTATTGTTTTATTAATTTTCTATTGTTTTTTTTATTATTTAATTTTTTTTAGATATTTATTTAAAATTAAATTTTATTTTATTTATTTTTTTACAAAGTTTTTTATTTATTTTATTAAAATTGCTATTTTTGCTATTTGCTTTTGATTTTTTGCTAGTTTATATATTATTATTATTTTTTAAAATTTTTTTTATTTAATTATAAAATTATTTATAAAAATTTAATGTTTTTTTTTAATTTTTTGCTAATTTTATATATATAAATATTTTTTTTATTATATTAAAAATTATATTATAAATTATATTTAAATATTATAATATATTTACTTATATTTAATATTGATTTTTTTTAAAAATTATTTTTAATTTATTAATAATAATTTATAAATTAATTTTGAATTTTTTTATTGCTTAGTTTTTAGTATTATTATTACTATTGCTATTTATAATAAATACTTAAATAAAACTTAAATTACATAATAATAAAAAAGAAAAAAATTATAAAAAAAAGAAATTCTTAGGTTTTTTTATATTTTATTTTTTAAATAATTTAATTAAATGTTTTTATTTTATATTTTTAATTAAATTATTTAATTTTATTTTAAATAAAAAATTATATTAAATAATAATATCTTTTTAATTAAATTTATGGTTTTTAATTGAATTTTTGAATTTAATTTTATATATTTCCGTTTTTAAATTCTTATTTAAAAGCTTTTTTTATTTTTAAATTTTTATTTTTTCTATAATAATTTTTCAATTAATTAATTATTTTTTTTGTTATTTAATTTTTTTTTTTTTGTTTTATATTATTTTTTGTTTAATTAATTTAATTAGCTTTAGTTTATTAGTTTTAGCAATAAAACCAGCTTTTTCCTTAATGTCCGATTTTATTTGTTATTTGATATATTTATTAGCGTTTTTCCAAAAAACTTAAATAAATAATAAATCCAAAATTAACTGTTATATAATTTAAGTATAAAAATTATAATTTTTTTTTTATATTATATATTTATGCAAATTACACCGTATACCTTTTTAATTGCGCAATTAATATATTAATTATAACTATAAAACAAAATATAATAATAAAAACCAAAATAACTAATAAAATACAAATAAATTTTTTTTTTATTTAAGAATTTAATATAGCCGTTAGTTAGCTGGTTTGCTTTAGCTTAATTATACCGGCTTTTATTATATTATATATAATAATATAGATTTTAAAAACAATAAATTAGGTAATTTTACTATTGTAAAATTTAAAGATTTTATAATTTAATTAAATGCCAATTTTAAAATAAAATAAATATAAATAAATGCTTTTTTTTATTTTAAAATTTTTTTTCTCCCAAATAGCCAAAAAAAAAATTGTTTTTTATAAATATATAAAAACTATAAAAATATAAACTAATAAACTTAATACCAAGCCTAAAGATCCTGCCGATATTTTACTATTTACTTTTATATTTAAAATATTAAAAATTTCTAAACTTTTTAAGTTTTTTAAATTTTTTTTTTTTTTTTTTTTTTATTAAATTTATATTAAATTAAATATTTTAAATATAAAAAAAACATTTTATTAATTGCTAAAAATATCAAAGTTAATAATTTAAATATTTTTATTTTTATTATTAATATTTCCGCTATTAATATAAATAATATATTTTATAATAATATAATATTATTTAAATTTTCAAAAGCATTTGCTTTTGTTTTTATTATTTATATTTTTATTATTTTTATTTTCCGTTTAAAAATTATATTTAATTATAATAATAGTTTTAAAAAACTAGTTGTTATTTTTTTTTTTTTTTGGTAGATATTATTTTAAATATCTTAAGTTTTACTTTTAAAAAACTATATAATATTAAATTTTAATATTAAAGCAAAAATCCAAAATAAAATTATTTTATTGTTTTTAAAATATTATTTAAAATTTAGTTATAGAAGGGTTTACCGGCCAACCGTAATTACCACCCAACCATTTTTTAAAAAATTATTTCAATAAATTATATTAAAATAACTATTAATTATTTTAGCCCCAAATCTTCTAATAAGAATAAAACCATATATAAATAATAGATTAAAAGATTAATATATAGATTTTTTATGTTTTATTTTAAATAAAATAAAAATTTAAAATATTTCTAAATATTTGCTAAATAATAAAATTATAATTACTATAGATTTTAAGTAAAAATTTAATTAATTATATTTTATTATTAAATAAAGCTAATTAAATTTAAAAATTTAAAAATTTAAATTTTATATATATTTTCAAAAAAATTCTATATATTAAAAAAATTAGAAAAAAATTAAATAAAATATAGTTTTTCCTTTATTAGATTCTTTATTATTAAAATAAACTAAAATTTATAAAATTCTATAAAAAATCTTATTATTTGAATTTTAATAATTTTTTAAAGTTTTATTAAAATCTTAGAATTTTAATTTATAAAAAAACTAATTAATATATTTAAAAAATTCAATAATCCAAAGTCTAAAAATATAATAAAATACTTTATTATTTTATTTTTATTAATTTTTATTAATGCGTTATGGAGTTATTATTTTAAATATATATATTTTTCAAATGGTTGGGTGGTAATTACGGTTGGCCGGTGAACCCTTCTATTTATATTTTGTTTTTTTTGGTATTTAATATAGTTTCTAAATTGCCTACTAGGCTTAAATACCTAATATTATTAATAGTTTTTTAATAATATTTAATATTTAAAATATATTAAAAAATAAATTAAAAAAAAAAAAAAATAATAATATTTTTTTTATTTATTTTAATAATTTAATTAATAATTTAATAATTTTTAATAATTATTATTTAAATAATATTATTAATAAAAGAATTTCTATTATTAATATTTTTTTACTAATGTTTTTTTTTTTTAATATTTTTATTATTAATATTTTTATTATTAATTTTTTTGCTATTAATTTTTTCGCTATTAAACCTATTAAAAAAAAATTTATTAAAAAAAAATTTTCTATTTTTGGTTATTTTTTTTTTTAATATAATTTATAAAATAAACTAACTTCCGGTAGGCTAGTAATTCCTTTTGTCCGAAAAGCCGCAGTCTTAGATAGTTAAATAATAATTATAAATTAACCGCTTTCCTATTATTATTTTTATTTTATTTAGATTTTTTTTTTTTTATATTTAGATTTGGGCGTAATCGGATCAGGCGCAATTGGGGTATACAAAGGGACTTTCTTATTTTCTGATTGCCGCGCCACTTCCCTATTTTATAGTCTTTTTTCCCTCTAAAAAATTTCTAGGCTTTTTTTAGATTTTTTAATATTTAAATTTAAATATATTAAATAATTATAATATTATATTTAAAAAAATTAAAAAAATTAAAACTTTTATTAAAAAAACTAATATAAATATAAATATTATACAAAATTCCTTATTTAGTTTTTTTTTTTCTTTTGCTAAATAAAATTAAAATTCTTTTATTATTATTATTATTTTTAAAATTACTATTAATTTTCTTTTATTAAAAATAGCCTTATATTTTTTTATTTGTTTTTTTTTCCTTTAATTCCGCGGCTATAGCCTTTTTTATAACCGGTGCATTTTTCGGTTATATATTTTTTTTGCTATTTGTATTTTTTTTGTTTTGATTTTTTTTTTTGCTAATATTTCCTTTAATATTTTTAAAGTTTTTAAAGTTTTTTATAATAATTCCTTTTTTTAAAAATTTAGTAATAGCTTTTTTTTCTATATCAATGCTATTATTTATTTTATTTAATGCCTTAGGTTATTATTCAAAGTTTTTTACTATATAAACCGGCTTTTAAACCATATTTCTTTATTTAAATACTTTTAATTTATTTTTTGTAAATATATTAAATAATTTAATATTATTAAGTTTTTTTAATAAATATATTTTTTTGCCTTTTATAACTCCGGCGATTTTATATAAATTAAGTTATTAATATTTAAATTTCTTTTTTAAAAATATATTTATTTTTTATATTATATTATAAAAAAAAAAAAATTTTAAATTTTATTAATTTTAATTTTATAAATAAAATAAATTTTTTTTTTTAATTTTTAATTTTTATTATTTTATAATAGTTTTTTTAAGGTTTTTGTTTTAAATTTAAATTTATTTAATATAAAATATTAGAAAATCTACTTATATTTGGATTTTATTTTAGTTAAATATTTGCTATATTAGAATTTTTGTTTTAATTAATAATATTGCTTTAGAATTATATTAAAAAAAATATTTTTTATTTATTATTTATTTTATTATATAGTAATTAACTAAAAGTATTATATATAGATTTTATATTTAGTTATTAAGGTTGCTATTTGTTATTTTTGCTAATATATTAATAATAGACTTATAATTTTATTTAATTATTTTGTTTATAGGCGTATAATAAATTAATATTATTATTTTCCGAATTTTATATTTTTCTATTAATATTATTAGTTATTTTCGGTTTTTCGGTTTTTTATTAATAATCAATTTTCTAAAAATCCTATATTTACAAATTATGTTTTTTTATAGAAAATCCGTAATTATTATAAAATTTACTAAAGAAAAAGCCCATATTTTAATATATTTTAATAAGTTATTTTTAATAATAATTAAATTTTTTTTTTTTTTAAAAATATATAAATTATCTTTAATTTAATTTTTAATTATAATATTTTTAATTAAATTAAATAAAAAGTTTTTTTGTTTTCTAGTTTTATATACTATTAATATTAATTATATAATTTAATATAAAATTTATAATTAGTATATATTTTATTTTAGAAATACTATTTAATAATTTTTTTATATATAATTTTTTATTTTTTATAATTTATTTTATTATATATTTTTATAATAATAATATTTTTTTTAATAATAAAATTAATTATTTTTTTTATTAATAAATTTTTATTTATTTAATAATATAATATTTTATTTTTAATTTAAAAATTAAAAATTTAAATTTTGCGATTCTATAAAAATATATTAATATTTATAAAAATTTTATAATTTATTTAAAGTTTTTATTTTAATTAAAATTTAATTATTATTAATAATATTTTTATTGCCAAATATTTTATTTTTATATTAATAAAATTATTAATATTTTTTTGGGGCTTTTTATTTTTATTTTTTTTTATAGTATATTATTTTAAAAATTTGTTTATTATTATATATTTTATTTTAAAATCAGAAAAAAATAAATTTAAATAAATTATTTTATTATTAAAACTTTGGGTAAGTTTACTATGGATTAATTAAACTATATAATAAATATTATAATATTTGTTTTAAAATTTTAAGTATTTTTAAGTATTTTTTTTATTATATTATAATTTTATTTCAAAGGCAACCAAATTTTGTTTTTATATTAAATTAAATATTATTTTAAATTAATATTTAATTATATAAATATAATATTTTAATTTTTAAAATTAATATTTATTATAAAAATAATAATTTTTTTTTTAATATATTTAAATAAATAAAAACTGGTATAAAAGTTAAAGCTAGTTTTAAATTATTTATTATATTTTATTATATTTTTTTTCAAGTAAATTTAATATTTTTTTATAATAATAAATATAAAAGCTTTATTTTTATTATAAAGTTTTTAATTTAAATTTAATAATAAATATAAATATTTAAAAAATACTTAAATATTTGTTTAATTTTTTTTAAGGTTTTTAAATAATATTTATTAATTAAGAATCTTAATAATTTTTGTATTATTAAACGATTGCTTTTTAATTATATATATATATATATTATAAGTTTAAGTTTAAAAACCCCAAATTAAAATTTAATTTTAATTATTATATTTAATTATTTAATATTAATAAAAGTTTTATTTAAATTAATAAAATATTTTAATATAAATTAATATATTTTAAGGAAAAAATTTTTATTATTATATTTAAAATAGAAACTAAAAATAAATATATTATTAATAAAAATTCAAATATTATTGGAAAAATTTTTATTTTTATATATATAAACTAAAATATTAAATTTATAGTTTTTTATATTAAAGTTATATATTAAAATAAACTTAAATATATTATAAAATTAATAATATTTTTATTATTTTAATAAAATAAAATCTAATTATATTTTAAAAAAAAATTAATTAAAAATATAATTTAATAATTAATAAATTCTTTTAATATTAAATTAATATTTAATAATAAATTAATATTTTAAATAATAATTATATTATATTTTATTATTATATTTATTATTTGCTATTTGCTATTTTTTTTAACTAAAAACCATTAATTACAATAAAAACTATAATATTATTTAAATATTTTTATATTAATTTATTTTTATAATATTTTATTTATTTTTTTATATAAATATTTAAATATAAAAAATCAGGCGTCTATTAGGCCTTATAGAAAATAATCCAAATCTTTTATAAAAAAAATTTATTTTTTTTATTTTTTTTATTTTTAAAAAATTAAAAACAATGGTTTTTTTTTTAAAATAATAATTTTACTAAAAACTTTTTTTTTTAGTAATAGACTTTTACTAAGAATTATTTTTTATAGCCGTTTTTTATTTAATTTAAACCTTTGTCAAATATTAGAAAACTTAAGTATTAGTTAATAATTTTATTTATAAAAAAATTCCATTAGCCCTTTTTTTTAATTTTTTTTTATTATAATTTTTTTTTAATTAGATTTTTTAATTAATATAAATTTATTTAAAAATCCTGTTTTAATAGGAATTACTTTATTTGTTTTTTTTTTATATATTGTTTAAATACTAATAATAGAAAAAATCCTTTTTGCCTATAATAAAAAATTATATAGTTTTTAGATTTATTAATATTTATTAAAAATATTTGGACTCTAGTTTTTCCCCAATCTTTTATATTATTAGGAATAGCCTCAGTATTTTTTTGGATATAATCTACTTTTATTATTTAAATTAATTATTTTTTAAAAAAATTTTAAATTTAAAATAAAAATTTTAAAAATTTATTATTTATATAATTATTTATTTAGTTTTTTTTTATTAATTAAAATAATGATTTAGCTTTTGTTATTATATAAAAAAAATAATTAATTAATTAATATAAAAGATATTCTTAAAATTATTTTATTTTTGGTTTTAGGTAATATAGAAAAACTAATTTTAATAATAATGTTTTTAATATTAATTTAAATATTTTTATAAAAACCTTAGAATTTTTCAATTTTCCCCAAATAATTGATTATTATTAGTTTTAGGTTTAAATATATTAGTAATTTGGTTTTATTGGTTATATAAACAATTAAAAGATTTGTTTTTGCTTTATTATTAATTAATATTTATATATATATATTTTTGATTTATATTATAATTTATAAATTTTAAATAATTAAAAGTTTTTTTAAAAATTTTATAATTAAAAATTTTATATTAATATTTTCTACAAATACTACTTTTAATTTAAATTAAACCTTTTTTTTAATTAATTATTTAATTTTTTTTAGATTTTTAAATAAAAAAATTTATAATAAATCCAAATATAAAATTATTTTCCAATTAATAATTTAAAATTTATTATTAAGGATTTTATTTAATAGATTTTTAAAATTAGCTTTTTTTTTAATATATTCAAATATTCAAATATTTTTATTATTATTTTAATTTTAATTTTTTTTAATATTATTATTTTTTATAATTTATTTTAATTTTTTCGATTATATCTGGCTTAGGTGCCTTTTTAGATTTCTTTTTATTTCTTTTTTTTATATTTATTTAACTGAAAAACCTTAGGAATTATTAATTTCTTTTTTTTTTAATTTAATTGCAAAGAATTTGTTTTTTATTATTTGGCTTATTATTTTTAGTTTTTATTATATTTGTTATTTTTTTTTGATTTTTGATTTTTTTTAATTAATAATATAAACCGGTATTTTTTAAATTATAAAAATATTTTTTAAAAGTTTTAATTGCTTTTGCAATTATTATATAATTTTTATTATTTATTTATTAATTGGCTTATTTTTTTAATTGGGGCCTTATGCGGATATAAGCAGTACCTAATTTTATATTTATTATATAATTGCTATCCTAAGAAACTTTTTATATATTAGAATATTTTTATTATTTTTATTTATTTTTTTCTAATAGACTTTATATTAAAACTTATAAATTATTTTATATTATATATTTTATAAAAAACTTTTGTATTTATAATAAAAATACTTTAGTTATTTATAATAATAATAATAATTTTAATTATTAAAAAAAATTCTAATAGTTTTAATACTAATATTAAATTAATCTAAATTTTAATTACTTATTTGCAAAATTAATAAAATAAATAAAATAATTATTTTTTTGGCTTTATAGAATAATAAATATTTTAATTTTTTTTGCTAAGCGGAGTAAATCCGTTTTTTTCACTACCTACCGATGTTCCTATAGCTAATGCTAATATTTTAAATATTTTATTAAAATTATTTATTATTATTATTATTGAATTCTTTAAGGCAATTATTAAAAAAATAAATTAGTTTTTTTTTTAACTATTATAAAAACTAAACTAAAATTATTAATTAATTTATTAAGTTTTTAGTTTTATTATTAAAAAAAAAATTTATTATTTTATTTAATATATAAATATTTATAGTTGTTTTAGTTAATTTATTAAAATTAATAATATTTAATTAATTAATATTAATATAATTTTTATATATAATTTTTTTTAAATTTTTTTTAGAAAATTATTAAAAAATTATATTTTATATATATATTTTTTAAATTACTTTTTTTTTATAAATATAATAAAAATAATAATATATTATTTAATAAATTATTAAATATTATTTAATAAATTATTAAATATTATTTTTATTATTTTATTATTTATTTTTTAATATTTTTAAAAAAAAAAGTTTATTTACTAATAAAAATTCTAGTTTTTATATTTCTTTAATAAAACTTTAAATAGTTTATTTTAGTTTTGGAATATTTATTCTAATAATATTTTAATATATTAATTAATAATTAAATTATAATATTAAAATAATTTTTTTATTTAATTTATTTAATTAAATTAAATGTTTTTATATTAATTAACATATCTCTTAAAAAATTCAGTAATATTAATGCTTTTAAAGGAAAAAATTCTTTGGGTTCTTGGAATTAATATAATTATAAAATATTTCAAATTAGTTATATTATTAACAGCCAGTGCTAAATTTATTTCTATTAATTCTAATTATTAGTTATTTTTTATATTTAGAATTACTTATTTTTCCATATTATTTATTAATTAATTATTTATATTTTTAATTATTTATTTGTTTTTAATTTCATTTATTAATTTTAATTTTAATAATTAATTAAATAAATATAAATTTATAAATTGTATAAATATAAAATTAATTATTAAAAAATAAATATATATTAATAATAATACTATTAAATTTACATTTTTTAATAAAATAATTTTTGTTTATTTTAGTTTATTTCTAATAAAATTCCTTTTTATCGGTTAGTTTAATGTTTTTTTTTTAGCGTCCTTAATGCGGATCTAAATATTTAATTAAATTTTTTTTTTTTTTTAATATTTATTA
>QYSG01013924.1:0-15086 GCA_003988875.1 Lachnum nothofagi
TCTTTTTTTAATATTAATTCTTTTTTTAATATTAATTCTTTTTTTAATATTAATTCTTTTTTTAATATTAATTCTTTTTTTAATATTAATTCTTTTTTTAATATTAATTCTTTTTTAATTAATTAAATAATTAATTTTATTATAATAATAGATTTAATAATAATTAATTAATATTTATAATATTTGTTTAAATTAAAGTTTATAGATTTCTATATAAAATATTTTATTTTAATTTAAAAATTATAATTATTAAATTAAATAAAAAGGAGGGTACTAGAAATTTTTTCTTTAATATTTAAATATAAATATAAATAATATATTTATTAATAAATTAACTAATAATTTTTTTATATAAAGCTTTTTTTTAATTTTAATAAATAATAAATAATTATATAGTTAAAACAGTAAATAAAACATTACTTATAATTAAAACTATAATAAATTAATAATATTAATAAAATAAAATAATATTTTAAATTTTTAAATTTTTAAAATTTTATAAAAATATAATTTTATTAAATTTAAATTTAAATTTATAAATAATATAAAATAATTTTCAAAAAATTAATAAAAAATTAATATTATAATATTTTTAAAAATAATAATTATTATTATTTGTATTAAATTATTACTTATAAAAACCTTTAAAAGCCCTACGCAGTGGCCCCCGGAGGGTCAGCGAAGCATCTTTTATTAATAATAATAATAAAAATTAAATAATAAATAATAATAAAATCCCTGTACTGGGCTTGCCGTTACCCCGCGTAACGGCTCCTAGTATATATTTATTTTTATTTATATTTTTTTAATAATTTAAATATTTATAAATTATAAATTTAAGTTTAGTTTTATTTTTTATTTTTTATTAGGTTTTAATTTTTTTATTTATATTTTTAATTACTTAATATAAAATTTTTATTTTATTAATTTAAAAAATTAAAAATTTTAGTTTTTTATTATTTTTCTAAAAAATAAATAATAAATTAAAAAAATCAGATTTATTTATTTAAATAATAATTATTATATTATAACTTTATATAGTTTATAGTTTTTCCCTAGAATATATTAAAGCAATATTTTAATATTTATTATTATTTTCAAATAATAATTGGTTTATTAAAGATTTGAATATTCTAATAAACTAAAAGCTAATAATTAACTATTTTATTAAAATATTTTTAGTTATTAATATAATAAATTAAAAAACTCTATTTGTTAATTAATATAAAAGCTTTAAATTAGCTATAAGCTAAAAAGTATTTGCAATAGATTTTTTTAAATAAAGCAAAAATCAATAAATAAAAAAAAATAAAAAAACTAAATCCTATTAATAAAATATTTATATATAAAATCAATTATTTTATAGTTTTTATAACCATTTAAATTAAATAGGTAATGCTTTTAAAGATTTTTTAATATTATATTAAAAATAATTTTATTAATAATTTAATTTTATTATAGTTATATATTTAATAAAAAAAGTCTAAGTTTTTAAACTAAATTATTTTTTTAAAGAATATTTTTATTTTTATTTTTAATTATTAGTTTATTATTTCTTTTATTTTTATAAAATTAGTTTTATTTATATTATAGTAGTTTTTAAATTTAATATTTTTTATTTTAGAAATTTTTAATTTATTAAATTATAATTTTATTAATATAAATAAAATTAAAATTAATTTGTTTTATAATTCAAAAAATAAAAAATTTTTTAAAATTTTTTTTTTTTAATTTAAATTAATTTAAATTAATTTTTATATTTTTTTTTGCTAGATTTTTAATTTAGTTATATATAAGATTAAGGCTTAGGTTTTCTTAGATTAATATTTATTTTATTAAATTATCTTCTTAAATTAGAAAAAGCTTTTACTAAAATACTTTAGTTTTCTATTTAATAGAATTGTTATTTATTCGATTTCAAATAAGGTTTATATATAAATTACCCTATTATAATAGTTTTAAAAACTAAAATAGTATTATTTTTTAGTATAGTTGGGCTTTATGGTTACCCCCCCTCCACCTTATTTTTCTATAATAATTTCCAGAAAACCAGTAATATATTTCTTAATAATAATAATAATAATAAATATTTTGATGTTAAAAAATTTTAATATTTGAGTTTAATTTAAAATAAATTTATATTATTTATATATTAGTTTTTATATTAGTTTTTAGCGAAATTTTTTAATATTATCAAAATCTCTAATATTATTTAATATAAATATAAAATCAAGAAAATGTTTTTAGTTTTGTTGCTTTTAGAAATATTAATATTATTCTTGGGAATGCGTATTTCTTTCTAGTAATATTAGAATTTAAATTATTAAATAGTAATGTATATTCTATAGTTACTCGTTTTTTTTCTGATTTTTGCTAATATATTGCCGATAATTGGCGGGCTTTTTATATAGAGTTTACAATGGAAATAAGTGGTTGGTTTATTAACGTATTTTGATGCTAGCAGTACTAGAAGCGACAAACTTGGATGGGTGGACGTGGGCGAGGAAGGCAGGGGATTGGGAAGCCTGATCCATGGGAGTGAGCCTATTCTGCATCCTCGGGTTATTTATTTGGTCATCCTCAATATTCTCATCTTCAGGGACCTTCCACTCGGAATCCCTACTTCTAGGTTGGGTATTAATATCATTCCGGCACCAATCAAAGCAACGTGAATTTCTTAGATGAGGATCGCATGTTTCTTGACAGCTTCAGCTCTAGTATTACTAGCAATATACTGTTTCGATCACTATCCTGAACTGTTTCTTTGCGTCCCTTTCCAAGCATTCACAAGATCTATGAACCGTTGGTTGTTGTAGCGCTTCGCGAGCTCAACAGCGTTCCAGCCAGCGGGCTCTATGGCGAGCTCAGGATCTGCACCTTTGTGGAGCAAATACTGCACAACCTCACTGCAATCCCAATTTGGATTGGAATTCGCCACGTAACATAACGGGGTTCCCCAATGATTTCCCAACGTCCACCCAGTAGGCTGATCCAACGTATTTGGATCAACCTGAAGTGTATCAATTAGGTGAGCTACCATAGCCAAACGCTCCGAGTGCAATTTTGCCCGATCTATGTCTAACATCTCTGTACACTCCTCTTCCTCGCTGCTCTTAATAGCAGCTTGCGCCGCAAAATGAAGCGTCCGCCGACCTAGCGGTGCACCTCTGGACCTCAGGAGCTCAAAAGTTGCCACGGTACTCTGCTTTGCAGCACTATCGAGTATAGGAGGGCAGTCGATCGAATCCTTTATTCTCTCGTCTTGAGTCTCAAGATGCAGGGCCATTGGGACGGGAGCCGCGCCGTGTGCCAAGCACCATTTCACCAGATCACCATCGTAGACCACGCTCCATAGGAATGGCTTTTCTGTCAAACGGCGTACGTTGATGTCCCAGCCATATGCAAGCAAGATCTCAAGCGTTCGTGTGGATGGTTCGTCAATGTTAAGATCTGAGTATTCAGGGACTTGTCCGCCATGCTCTAGGATGTACTCTAAAACCCCGGTTGCGTTTCGACGGATTGCTTGCCTGGCAGCTTGGGACAGAAATTCCTTGAGGGGCGTTCGTGATTCTGGAGAGGAGGCAACAGAGATAGCTTCTGCGATGAGCAAGACATCGTCTGCCTGGCAGGCTCTGGGAAGTAGCACGCGCAGTTTCTGGGCTGGATTAAGTGAGGCGGAAGACGAGGTAGCGGGTGTGGTTGATGACATCTTGATGCGCGGCCGGAAATATACTGCTGAGGTTGTGGAGGAAGTTTGCGCGAGCAAAAACCAGAGGGATGACAGCTCACGCGGGTGTATTGTAGCCGAATGAGGTCATAGGAAGCCCTGAGGTATTGGTTCTCGTAACACAACACAAGAAGGTCCTTTATATAGAAGGTGATACTGCACGGCTGTTTCAAGTTGATCGTTTGCCTAAGCTATCTCGAGGCTCAGCTGCGGTCAATAGGGGCTCAAACTGTGGCTGTGACCACATCGGGCAGACTCGCATCGTACAAAATCACAAAATAAATTAAAATGAATCCTGAATCCAATGGCTTATTTAGAATGCCAATCAAAACCTGTCAGAGTATTAGGCAATTCTTTGAATGCCAGCCGCAGCCAATCAATGCATATTCAAAAGGTGTAATCAGCGCTGAAGGGGGTTAAGGACCGTGATGTCGGCGCGTACAATATGTAGCGCAGTGTAGCGCGGGTAGTACTGCTTGTGGCCCCTTTGTGCAACATAAACATGCAATCAATCCGGCTGACTTTACATCTACGCAGTTCTATATCCGCCTTGAAAAGCAATGTTGTCCCCTCGAGTTTTTCATCTCTTCAGATTTCTTGAACTCAATACGGGAGGTGAGACAATATGGGATCCTCAATAAATCTGGCCAGCCTTTTACTTCTCCTCTCCCATACCTTTATCCGGCCTGCTTTCGCCTTGCCTGGCCTGCCACCAGCCATCAAAGATCTTTATGGAGCAAGAGCCGTTTCAGAGTCTGCTTCTGTAGTAGATCGCCATGTACCGAGAGCCGCCTCTTCTTATCGTAACGATACTTTGACTGCACAAACTACCACTACTACTTCTCCTGCTGCGCCGCTTTCTGACAGCAGCTCATCGAATGACCATGTCACTCTAACTTCTAATACCAAAATCTCGAGCGCACATATCACTACTACTGGATCTTCAACCGCATCGACTCCCACCGTACCATTCGGCGTCTCAGTAACTGCAATTTCCGGCATAACTTACTCTTTGACATATATAGCTAGCACTGCTACACAGCCAACAACTATCGTTGAGTCCAATTCCCAAACGACCACAACTTATATTGTTTCCTCGGGAGGTCCTATTTGGGTGATCCCTGCCCTACCTCCAGGGTTTCCGAATCCTCCTCCCCCTCCACCCCCAGGCCCTCCCCCTCCAATTGGAGCTGGAGGAGGCGGAGGTGGACTCGGAGGCTGTTCATTCGGCTGCGGTGGGGGTGGAGGTGGAGGTGGAAACGGAGATGGAGACAAGCCGACTACCGGCACCAAACCTCATTCCTCCACAGAATCTCAGACATCATCCCATTCTTCCAGCTCCAGCTCCAGCTCCAGCTCTAGCTCATCAGTATCAGGTATAACTTGCTCGGCGGGTTGCACAGCATATGTCGCTCGCCGTGATACCGAGCCGACCGCTACCCCTAAATGCGATGTTGGCAATGTATTCCGATATAGTAGCTGGCTTGAGCAGCGGAACATCCCCGAAGGTGACGGCCTTCCAGACCTCTACAATACAGTCAAAGGCGCATCAAACATCCTCACGGTTGAACTCGCGTCCCAAGGCGCTACCGGTGTGTCATCACATCAGTTTGTCGCTTATGATGACAAGGAACATAATATCTATATTACTGGCTTAGAGGTTAGTACGCCATGATGACAAAGCTATTCAATAACGGCGAGATACTCTTTCTACTAGGTCTCGCTCGTACCGAGAGATGCTAATTTTGGGCGTGTGATTTAGGGTTGCACCTCCGTCGTAGTCGTATTTCGCTTGGGAGCTTGGGCGAGCCATTTCTGGGAGGCTCCAAGTTTCTCCTTTACAGGAGAAAACGATCGATTCCAAGGAGATGTCCTTGATTACTTGACTACAAATCTGGCACCCAAGGTATGTGGCGCCGGCGATACTTCTTTCTAAAACAGAGATAAGGTTCACTAGCCTCTGCAACTTTCCAGAGGTACTAACAAATACTTGAGCATTGACTTTCCCTGCCCAACTGATTCTGACACATAAATCAAAGATATCCTCCGCGTTCTCGGATAAGGCTACTACTAAGATATATATTATGACGCCAGCACCACAAGATTTGAATTTAAATGGCAATGGGAATCCAAGCGATGGAAACAACCCCCAACAGTGTGAGTATAACCATCTATGCGGCGGAAACGTGCTCTGTGCCTCAGATAACAATCTAACACCGGCCTAGATGGAGACAGGATTCAACAAATAACTAACTTACTGAACACGATGTTGCCTAACCCTACGAAAGTTAAATGAAACGGCGTTCTATTAAATTTAAGGTATGCTATAATTATAATATATTAATAGCCTAAAAATTATATTTTTAGTATATTAACCAAAAAGTAAAATTATATAATAAAATATAAAAGCAAAAGCAAACTTTTAAGGCTTTATTTAAAACTATTTTTATTATATTAAATAAAAAAAGCTTTGCTTATAAATAAAGCTTTATTTTAAAACTATAATTTTTATTTAAAGAAATTTTTTTATTATTATTTTTTATTATTTTTATTTTTTCTTTAAATTACTAGCTTTTTTTAAAATATTAGATTCCTTTGGACTACTAAATCCCTTTAGATTACTAGACCTTAAACTACTAGACCCTGGACTACTAGCACTAATAGGAAAAAAAGCACTGGCAGGAGGAAGGCACTGGCAAAAGGAAGGCACTAGCAAAAAAGAGGAGGCACTAGCAGAAGGAAGGAGGCATTGGCAGAAGAAAGGAGGCACTGGCAGAAGGGAAGAGGCATTGGCAGGAGGGAGGAGGCATTGGCAGGAGGGAGAAGGCACTGGCAGGAGGAAGGAGGCACTGGCAGGAGGAAGGAGGCACTGGCAGGAGAACTAGGTAGCTAGGTAGCTAGAAGCTAATGTGGAGCCTCATTATACTACCTATCCTGCTGCTTACCCCCCTGGCTCTTATCCCCCTGGCTCTTATCCCCCTGATCCCTGGTCTCATTTGTCCGCCACCTTGAATCGTCCAATCGATTATATCCACAATTATACGAGATTTCGATGGAACGCCGTTCCATCTGACTTTCGTAGGGTGAGGTCCCTATAGCACCGCCATTCGTATATCGGAGACAGGAGAACGATCAGCTGTACAAGAGCAGAGAATATGGGAAAGCAATGGTAAGCAAAATGACTAATATAAGCTCGGAAACATTCTCCTTGTACGCCCATAAGCACATCATACTGACTCTCTCCCAGATACTGTATAGCAATGTACAGACTGACGATCCGGAGACCTTCGATGAATGGGATCCACCTCGTCATATTTGGAAAACTTATATGCAGGCAAAGATTATGGGCGAGGACTCATGGGTTCCTTGCACAGGCAACTCAAAGCGCGACGGATCTGCTTGCTCTGCTGCCAAATCCTCAACAGCCTCTAAGACATTAAGCTCCAGTTCACAATCTACCAGCTCTGTTTCCAGATCGATAAGCCAGACCTCTCGCCCTACCTCGACTCCCATCACAAGCACAGCAACCTCCGGGCTAGGGTCAAGAACTATCTCTCCAACGCCCGTATCATCATCACGCTCCAAATCTTCATCGGCACCCACAGCAACTTACAGTGAGCTACCATGTTACAACTACGCGGATCCATACCACGGGATCGGAAACTTCTGTACCTGCAGCAACGGCGCAAGTACTCTAGCAGCTTCTGCAACGGGAGCAAACACCGGCACCGCCTACCAGCCATGTCCATGGACTGTTGCACCGACCCTTCCAAGCACGACACCACCGCCCAAAAACACCAACCCATTCCCTTTCACCAAGACGCTTCTCAACGGCCAGGTGGAGGCTTGCGAGACTTTAAGCACTGAATAGATTGCTGGCTACGCCATCACCCTGTGCGCGGGCAGTATCACAACTCTCGTACCAGCCCCGAAACCAACGTGTACTCAGTGGACTGATTGTCCCCCTACATACTGCTCACCAAAAGGCTAAAAAGCCGGCTGCGACGATGATGGGGATTGCCCGGCTTGTGTAAACTCTTAATGTGCATGTCTTAAGGAAACTAGATAAGGAGATTGGTGTTTAAGATTGCAAGCATTTTGAACTCGACCTATATTTTTATGATCATGAAGCTAGTTCAAGAAAACCAGGAGACTTTTGTGAGAGTCCACTAAATTACCTAAATAAAAATTCTTTTGCTTGAGGATTATCGATCTTAATGCTTTATTCTCTAGCTCTTTGATCTTGGAATGTATATCCTTGAAAGCATTTTTCATGGGCTTTAACTCCATTGTCAATCGCTTTTGAGTTATTTGTAATATTTGTGTAAGTTATGTACCATTCGTTTCTTGTTTTGTCTATTTATGTTCTTAAAACTGCTTTGCGTACCCGTGACGAAAGCGATGACTTTACGCATCTTACACTATATCTCTTGTAACTGGCGAGAATGGCTGGATTGTTTGGAATGAGAAAGAACTTGCTGCATTATCGTTGTATGGGAAAGCTATTGTAATGTTTTATAGGTCTTAGTTCTTGGTGTGGATTGGCGTTTTTGGATACCCTCAAATTCACTAGACACGAACAATCGAACCTTCTCGTATGTTAATACAGTACTTCCTAGCGCAGCTCTAACATCAAACCCTTTAAGACTTTCACCAACTTATTCCAACCTTAATTTCCGCACAGTACAAAATACCAACACCATATTTCACAAATTGCAAAAACAGTAATCAAATGTTTGACCTATTTGACAACAATTTGACAGCTAAGCTTGAAAGTTCTTTATCGCCATCTCAATTTTAGACTCTATCCTCGGCCCAGAACTCTGCCTTTAAGGTCTCAACCGTCCCTCAAGCCAAAGTATGCACTCCGGGATTCCTGTGCTTTGATTATTTAGACTGTTCAAGTAATCGACCCATAAGAGCTTCAGGCTGCCAAAGAGGCCGTTATTACAGTAATCGACCACAATGTTGCAGAGCAGGCGAGGCTCGAGAAAAAGGCAGAGGACCTCGAGGAAGAAGTCAAGTCTAAGGAGAAGTATTTTAGGTACCTGAAGCGTGGGTATGCCAGGATCGACCAGCTCTCAGCGCAAGTTGCCGACACGGATCCCACCCATAACTATCGAAATCTCAACTCAACCTGCATATACATGGTCCAGAATCCCGTCCGCCTGCACCGCGAGGAGGAGCCTGCGCAGACTAGACAGAAGCAAGCAAATGCTGAGAAATAAACTGTGTCTGCATGGCGCAAGGACATGGTGCATTGGCTAGTGAGTTGGAAGAGATTGTGGAGGGAGGATTGATATCGTTGAGCAGCGACTGTACTCGCAATATAGTCTCTTTCTCTTCAAGCCGCGCATTTTGTCTTAGGTGCTAGCGTTTGAGTATTAAATGCTTTAACAGTGCGAAAAAATGGTATGGAAATCCTATTATCTACTTGAGCCTACAATTTACACAGTGACTTCATGATACTTAATGTTTCTGTGTTGATTGCGAAGCTTTGACCTCCTACCGCCTGTGCCCCCTTCTTGTTATCTTCCAAATAAATAATGTACGGATGATTGCAGAGTCCGTGGTCTACCTGCAAAGAACAGTTGCATTATTGGAGAGCAAAGCAAGAATGCCTTATCTTCATATCTGAATAAATATAGATTTGAAAGGTTCGTGACGGGCATATGATCATCTCCCTTGATAAGTGCTTAATTCCTAGCAGAAAAGCAAGCAAGACCATATTCATGATTTTCCCGGCGCAATATATCCCCCCCGGAAGTGTCAAAATGACAGCTTATTAGACCTATCCTCTCGGTATTACGCGAAATGACTTCCCTTTGATGCATACCGATGCTAGTAACTTGCACCTTAGTCCTGATTGGATCTTCAGCCGGAGCGAGAGGCTCAGGCAAAGCGTCTTCGACGGGTGGAATGGAGATTGCTGAGTATTTCAAATTCCTCCTCCAACTGCTCCAAGTCTACTTGCTCTATGGCGATCTTCTCCCGCTTCCGCTTCATTAGAGTTCCGAACGATACGATTCGATACGAATCTAAATAACAATTCGAATTATACCTATGAATCGAATTATTATAATTAAAAATTCATATGATTATAGGCTAAAATTCGAATTAATTCGTGTTTGTATAAACTTCTATATATATAATAAAGCTAGCCGTAAAAAACTAAATTGTTTTTTTAAATAAAAAATTTAATATTATCAGTATATTTTAATTAAAGTTATTCCCAATTTTTAGCATTGGTATTTTTTTAAATTTATTATTGCCTAGCGTAGCGGGCATTACAAAAATTTAATATTAATTATATATATTAAAAAATCATTAAAAAGTTTTTTTTTGGATCCTGGCTAATATAAATTTATATTTTTTTTTGTTTATGCATAAATTCTACGGCTATACTATAATTAGTAAATTTTAACATGTGCCGTTACGCGGGGGTAACGGCAAGCCTAGTACAGGGATTTTTTTAGTTTTATTATTATTAAAAGACGCTCCGCTGGCCCTCCGGGGGCCACTGCGTGGGGCTTATAATGGGTTTTTATAATAAATAATAAATAATAGAAATTAATTATTTTTAAATATAATATAAATTTTTATTTTTATTAATTTTTAAAGTTTATAATAGTAAAAACTAATTTAACATTTTATTTATTATTTAATTATATATTTGATAATTAAATAGATTTCTATTAATTAACTAATTAAATATTATATTAAATTTAATATTTAATATTTTTTATTATAATAATAATAAAAATTTTGATTTTAATAATAGTAATAATTATATTTATTATTAAAAACCAGGGGGAGATCCCCTAGAACCCCCTTACTTAATTTTATTTATAATTTAATAATTAAATTAAATACAAATATTTTTTATAGAAATCAATAAATTTTAATTTAAATAAATATCAAAAATATTTTTTAATTATTATTATTACTTTAAAAATTAATATATATAATTTATAAAATTAATTAAAAACTTTGTTTTTAATAATAATAATATTATTTTAAATAAATAAATATTAAAATTATTAATTTAAAATTATTTTTTATTAATATTTTATTAAAAAGATTATTAATTAAATAATGATTATTATTAATAATAATTTTATATATTTTGTTTTATTAATATTATAATTTTAATAAAAGATTTAGTTATTATTATTATTATTATTATAAATTATAATAGGTATAATAACTATAATACCTAAATAATACAACATTACAATGGCACAATAGCTAAAATAGCGTAATGGCTAAAATAGCTAAAGTAGCACATGCGGGTTGAAACTACAGGTACATACAGGCTAGAATATATAATATAGGCTATAAGCATATGGCTATTACTTTATCAAAAACTTTAAAAAACTATATTATATGTTGTAATGGCGATTAAGGCTTTTGGGGAAAATATATTAATGTTATATATTAAGGACCTAGCTAGCCATTATATAAAGGATTTATATGTTTAGTTAATAACTAAGTATTTACTTTATTTTAAATAAATACTATAAACTAATAGGATTATAATATATTTTTTAATATAAATATTAATTTTATTTTATTTTAATAATTTTAATTTCTAAAATTACAAAAAATCTCTATTAATAATTTAAAAATTATATTTTAAAAATTTAATATTTTAAATAAATTTCTTAAATTTTAGTTTAGGCAAAAGTTTTATTAAACTATTTGCAAAGTTATTTATAAAATATATATAATAAAAGTTAATAAATTTAATAAATTTAATAGTAATATATATTAATATATATTAATTACTTATAGTTTTTAGGATTTTTTATTAATAAAAAAACTTTTATATCATTATATTAGATTTTTAAATTTAGATTTTAATTATAAAAGAATTTTATGAATTTATATTATTTAATAGCTACTTTTCTTTAAAAAATAGTATTTCAATTCTAAATTTAATATAATAATAATATATATTTTTTTTAATAATTAGTAGAATACTACTTTTGCAAATAGAAATAATTATATTTTAATTAAATATTTAATATATTTATTTTTATTTTAGTTTGTATTCGTAAAATCTATTAAAAATATATAAATTTTTTTTAATATAATAGCTAATATAATTATTCCTAATAAATATATAATTATATATTATACTCCATTTATATATACTAGCAAAGGATTACTTAAAAAATATAATAATATTTCTATTAAAAGAATAATATTAAATCTTATATAAATTAAAATATAATTTATAGATTTAATTACATTTTAATATTTTTTATTTTTAATAATTTTAATAATAGAAATTAAGTAGATTTTTATATTTGCTTTTATTAATATATTTATTTTTTAATAATTTTTTATATTAAATTTTTTTAAGATTTTACAAATAAATACATTTTAGTAAAAAATAATAATTTTTTTTTCTAATTATAAATAATTTATATTTTTATAAAATAAAATATAAATCTTATATTATTAATATTAAACTATTTATAAAAATCAACTTTTAATATATTGATTTTTAATTTATTAAAATTTATAATAAAAAAATTATTAATATAAATAATAATAATTATTTTAGTTTTTTAATTTAAATAAATATAATTATTATTATTTAAAAATATAAAACCCAATGATTTTATTATATTTTATATATATTATTATTAAAGATAAAATAATTATTTTAAATTATATAAAATTTTATTTAATTTATAAATATCATTATATATAAAAATAATTCTATTTTTTTTATAATAATAAACAATTAATATAAATATTATTATTAATAATAAAATTAAAAAATATTATTAATATATTTATTTAATTAATTTTCTAATTTTTTATTACAGCAAATATTAATATAATTTTTTATATATAATTTATATATAATTTTTTATATATAATTTTTTATAATTTTAATAAACCTTTTTTATAATTTATTATATTTTTAGTTTTAAAATATTATTATTTTTATTAGTTTTTATTTTAAATACTAATTTACCTAAAATTATTTTTATATTAAAAAAATTAAATTATATTTTATAAATATTTAAATATATATATTTAAACCTACCAAATTTTTTATTATTATTTTGGGATTTTTATTTATTTTAATTTTAATATAATAAATTATTAAATTTTTTATTTTAGTTTAAATTATATATTATTATTAAAAAAAAATATAATAAATTATTTAAATAACTATAGTTTTTTTTAAATATAATAACTTTTGGTTTATTTTTAGATAAATTTTTGTTTTTATTTAAAATTTTTATATTTTTATTAATATTTTAATTATTAAAAAAGTATTTGTTTTTCATATTTTAAATTATTTTAAATTTATATTAATAGTTTTTATTTTTTAATATTTAAAAATTTTTTTATAGTAATTAATTAAAGTTTTTATTTTAATTATATATTTTTTTTTTACTACTAAAATTATCAAAATAAATTCTTTTATTAAAATTCTTTTTTAGCTTTTTATTTTTATTAGAATTATTTAATTTATATTAGAAAATAGCTTAATAGCTTTTATTTTTTTATTAAAATATATATATAAAGATTTTTTTTATTGGCTGATATTAGCGGCCTTGGTCTATTAGATAAATAGCGTCGTTAAATATTACTATTTTTATAGTTTATTATTTGATTTTTTTAATAAAAATAAAAATTTTATAATTTAAAATACAAATGTTTAATATATCTAATATATCTAATATTTTTTTTAAATTAAATTTGTTTTAAAAAATTTAAATTAATATAATTTTATTTCATAAAAATTAATTTATTTAATTAAATATAATAATTTAAATAATTTATTTTAAACTTTTATTTTAATAAAAATTATATAGTATTAATAATTTTATATATTGTTTTAAGTTTTTTGCTATATTAATTATATTATTTAAATTATATTTTTTGCTTTTATTAAAATACTATTATTTGATTTTATTTAGGTATTTTTATTGAATTTTAATATATTTATTAAATTTTAAAATAAAATGTTTAGTATTTTTTATATTTTTTATAATATATAATTTATATATATATATAATATTTTTATTTTATTTAAAACTTTTAGATTTTATTTTAAATATATTAATATATATATATATATATATTTGCGTTTTTTATATTGCTGGAATACTTTATTTTATTTGTGGATAAAATAATTGCATTTATAGAAATTATAAAATTTAGTTTTTTTTATAATTTATTTTTTATTATTAAATTTTATTTTAATAATTATTTTTAATATTTTATATATATTTATTAAATTAAAATAATAAATAAAAAATTATTATTATTATTAGTTTTTTTTAATTATAAATAAGTTTTTGTTAAAAGTATAGAATTTATGCATATTGTTTTTATTATTAAAAAAAAAATCTTTTTTAAAAGATTTTTTTACTTTTTGCAATTACTAAATAAAAAATAAATTAATAAAATATTATAATATATATAATATATTATTTAATATTAGTTCTTTTTACTATGCCATTATAAAGCTTTAATTTAAGCTTTATTATACTAATATTGTAAAAATAAGTTTAACTATTAATTATATTTAAAAAAATAAGGTTTTTATTTTTTTTATAATTTATAAATTTTAAAAAATTATTATAAATATAATAAAATGTTTTTAAATCAAAGAAAAATTTCTTATATTAAATAAAAAAGAATATAAATGCTAATATTAATGTTTTTATAATTTAATTTAATTTAATAATTTTAAATTTAATAAATAAATTAATAAATTTTTTTTTTAATAAAATATAAATAATATGTGCCGTCACGCGGGGGCAACGGCAAGCCCAGCACAGGGATTTTTTAATTTTTATTAATAATAATGTTATAATAATAATATTATTATTATTATTAAAAGACGCTCCGCTGGCCCTCCGGGGGCCACTGCGTGGGGCTTATAAAGGATTTTTATGATATATAATTTATATATTTAAATAAATATTTAATAAAAAGTTTAATTATTAATATTATTAAATAATTCTATAAATTCAATTATATTTCCTATTTGTATATAAATTATAATATTATTAAACTTTTTATATAAATATAAATCATATTAAAATATAATAATAGAATTTTATAAAATTATAATTATAATTATAGTTTTCAAATTAAATTAAAATGTTTTATATACAAATAAATAAATATAAATATTAAAATTTTTACCATAAAAGAAATAAAAAATATATTAATAAAAATAATTAGATTTTTAAATTTATTATTATATATAATTTGTAATTTATTTTAAACTTTTTGTTTTTATTAATAATTAAATTATATAAAAAAACAATTAATGTTATATAAAAGTTTTTATATTAAAATAAAAACTAATTTAATATTG
>QYSG01013935.1:0-19124 GCA_003988875.1 Lachnum nothofagi
GATGAGTGCGCGCGCTTCCTAAGATTCATGAATTGGATTTGCGGGCGATTTTTTTTGTGTTTGCACGAGGATACCGGGCAGGTGATTGCGCTGCCATCGATTCAAGGCTTGGTGCATTTTCTTGGATCTACTATTTCTTCGAGATATCCTCTTCTAGTTGTGTCTAGAAGAATTGCGCGGGGAATGAAATTGACACTACACAGACCTTTCAACGCTTCTTCTCTGTTCTGGGGTACATCTCCATTGGCCTCGACGACTTCTGTTTCAATCTCCTCCTTCCCAAGCCTGCGCACGAATACGTAGTATACTTGACACTCTGCTTTCGGAAATGCCGTCTATGAAGCATCTCTCTCTCGTCAGGCGTATTCCCTTACCTACCCCACCTCACCCGATGATGGGCATCAAGGTCATCAACGTAGTCCTCAAGCTCTGGATTGTTTCCTTGGTGGTCTTCTTTGTCCGTGGGGTGAAAAGCCCTCATCCCTCTCCCACTATTGCCTGAATCCAGGCCGTTATCGTCTCAGTATGAACGGAGCAATCTTGTTTGAATTCTCCCTTCGTCTCACCTCGCGCACAAGGTCACTACAAAAGACAGYAGGCAGTACCARGTCAAACGTCCCCAGCACCCGGTTAGTATCAGCGAGAGGTGGGGCCAATTGACCAATAGTCTTACAATCCGCGAGTTCATATAAGCGACTGTCTCCTGATAGAAGTCCTTACATCTCTCTAGCCGTGTGTCYGGTAACAAATGCTGCGCCATCRCCACAGTATCATMGATGTATTCATCCATGTCATCCACGAAGGAATGAAGCCCATGCTCCCGGACCCACGTTTGCAGATGGTACTCTGTTATTGGTGAAAAGGTTGTGTTGTCGAAAATAGTCCACCAGTGGTAGATTTTGGAGAGCTTGGCGGGGATMRATTGGCCTTGGCGTYTTGCAAGCTTCCATAAGCCGCGCTGGAGAACGYCCAGGCGCGTCAAGACSTGGGCGAGATCGYGATAGCCTCTGTACACTTCCAAGCCTGCTACGACCTCAACAATCTRACTTGTCCATTCCTCTCGAGTTAGTTCCCCCGCAGCGAGTTTTACTCGGAGGTCCRATATKGTCCAGTGAGACGRGCGAGRTTCGAGTTCTTGCCGCACATCGTCATGAGCCCCTAGCCAATTGTATTCAATATCCCACTCCATCCTTTCAATAGYAAGCTTGCCCCGGCACAACGGGCAGTCGCTAYCCCCGACGTCATCGCTGCTGGCGTCTACCCAGGACCAAATACAGTGTGCGCCGAAGATGTGCTTCCCGCACTGCAGTTTGATAGCCACGTGGGAATYAAYAAGCCGTTGCCCGTATGGGCGGCTTTCATACGGCTCCAAGCATATCGCGCAGGTGTCGTTATCGTCGACCAGRTRCTCTRCGAYCTCGAMATTCTCTRTAAAGGTGCTATCGTAGAAGGCCGTTTCTTTGCGGATATATTTCTCCTTCGCCGCCTCAGACATCCTCCTGAGCTCGGCGTACGCATGYCKGCAGAACTTCTTGCCCCGGGTCTTCGCTTTCTCTCCGAAAGTAGGAAATCCAAGAAAGCGCTGATCGACGTGCTCCAGCCGAGGAAAAATTCCCAGTAGTTCTCGTAGGCGCTGGTGGAACTTGCATTGGCAAGTGGGCATTCTTTTCCAAAGAACCCAGAATATTCGCAGCCMCCAGGCGGCAACACATAGGTCTAACGGAATGCTCGAAGCYGCCCGGCATKTGCTGAGCGTAATGAGGGGTTTTGTGAKGTGCTGGGTGAGACCATGCGGACRCTCCATTTCGTCGAATTYAGATTGCCAGACAGSCYAGAGYGACTTGAAGTTCTCYATGGTTAGATATATCTCGTCGYRTGGTGCAGTGRTTGATTTCTGGTACTTCTCGTGCAGTGTTTCGCAGGCTCAGGATYGGGTTTGTGTGGATGGACGAAACCGAATCTGTGGAAAACGAAAKATTTCTRGATGTATGAGTCTTACAGTCCATTTTTGAATATGTGTTTTCCTCTACCTCAGTCGGGTTCGTAATYTCTAGCTTAGTCGYGATCCCCATCCTCGCGGGAGCATCCGCTCGTGCCCCTTCGTTTCTAGCTCGCAAGTCCTTCGTCATATCYCACCGCTTTGGGAGACTCGRGAACTTTTGTTGCAAATCGAATCAAACGCCGACTATAACCGGACGAAYGGAGTCTCTCRGCTACTAWCGAAGTTATAGTGATATCGTTGACTTTTCTTTAGTACATATAGGGACCGTTGTCGCTAAGTCCATAGATCCGTCATATCCCACCGCCTTCAGACACCRAAYTTTTTGCTGCAAATCGAACTATATACCGCTTTTAACCGCATGGATGAAATGRTTTTCGGGCTGGYATCGAATTCTGTTGGGGTCGTAAACTTCTCAGCGGGCTTGATTCACCGTTGAAYCGACGCAATGCCATGCTAGTRTTTAAGAAATCCATAGACGCCGAGCTAACTAAGTCYCGGCCATCCTATATGCTGCCACCGCAGACTTTGCGACGTCTTCTGTTATGGATAAACGTCTCCTAAACAATGAGGGAATCATATACCAGCAGGTAGGTGCAAGACRTACTCCAGCTCCCATGACTATGGTGTCCGGAGCACGTGCATTGCCACTTCGAGAAGTAGCATTCYGGRATTTCCTGCACGAGASTATGACTATACAGCGGCATCAAGCATAGCCTTCCATAGTGCTCAGGACCTGTCTGGTCTGACGCGAAACGACGCCTCTTCACACCACATCATGAGGCATAGAGTTCAAGATGTATCTATTCTCCGACGGGTAACGATGCYAATTCRAACGGTGGCGTGCATACATCTTCTCCCGAATTTGAGATTGAGGGGCGATTTTCTTTGTGATAAGCAAGAGCAATCGTAAGTRRCGTGACGGGCTGCGACTCCCTGTGTCTTGGGGGGAGAGGGTAAAGCGGCAAGAGCGACGTTGTGCGAGGAGAGAAGGGAAGCGACGAGCTGGCAACAGCGAAGCAAGGTGGTGAGAGAAGCTAGGGGAGCTTTGGAGAGGCATGGACCTTGCCAGTCTATTGAGAGAGGGAGCGGTGCGAATTGAAATATTTCAGAGCAGGGAAGTATGYTGCTCATAGTAAGACATGGTGCGGGCTGACAAGGTCTGAAGTGAGGATTGGCAAAGCAGGTGGCAGATGCGCTGAGCTGGCGAGATCACATAAATGTTTAAGTCAAGACAGGTATTAAAGCAAAAAATCAAATTGGTATACTAACTAATCCTCCTTTAAATAATTGTACCGCCGTCATTATCCTCCTCTTCCACAATGTGATCCAAAGTTGTACCAAATCTCAATCATCTTTCCCCCTCTTCATGATCTARATGCCCGTTTCTATCCTCTTCAAGCCAAAGCAATCTATATAGCAAACAACAATGCGCAATGCAACGCGAAAMAGACTGAGCAATCCCCATTTCTTCCTCTTCAAATCAAGCTTCGCAACTCTCCTGGAGCGCAAGCAATAGGCCACGGGCATAGTATCCATGGCAGGTATATCCATTGACAGTATCCTRGGCTGTGATCCATTCCGGCTGTGGCAAATATATCCATACGGYTGTATCCATGGCATGTTGCATGACTGGATTCATGACTTAAACTGTCGATATCCTGTATGGGGAAGCAAGTGCGTACTGGGAACGCGGTACTGTTGTACTATTTGTTCATTCCACTGGGCTTGTCCTTAGGATCGAAGTGGYCATGTAGTGTCGTGCCTTAGGTTGGGTGAGTAGTTCTRCAGAAGACGACAATACGTTAATATGATATACAGAAGTGGAAGGGGTCGGCGAAGTCATGTGTCTTCAGTACTCACAAAATCCTGGTGCAAATCGCCAGCGATTTGATTCATTCAGCCCGTGGATTGAGGAGCCGGGGCGTCATTGATGGCCTTTCCAGTCTGAGCAATTACCTTGATACAGTTCATCATGTTTTGAAGTAGCTTATGGTTGCTGGCGCTCTTGGGATCACGGAGCTGCTCTAATATGGTAGTGGCCCTTTGGACATCATGTGCATATTGCTCAGCCAAACTAGGCTTTTGGGGCTGGGGAACCGGRGTAGCAACCCTCTTGACGGCCTTGTCCGGGGCCTGAGTATCATCGGCCTTGCGCTTCTTGCCGCGGCTGGGCCCAGAAGGCGGAGGTGAATTTCCGGAGGCATTGCTCTTGGCTTGTCCAGGATCATTGTGCACACGCTTCATGTGGTCACGGAGATTCCAGTGGCGGGGGAAACCATTGCCAGGTACACCTCTCTCGCAGCCCTCATAGGTGCAGAGGAAAGGTTTGTCGCCGTGTCCATGCATGGCGTGGGCTTCGCGCTCATGGCGGAGAAGGCAGGCCGTGGAGGAAAAGTGGAGGTTCTCACAGGCGGCAACCTTGCAGCGGTAGGGCTTGAGGTGGGAGTCCACGAATTTGCTGGCACACACGAGTTGATTAGCATGGCAAACGGCCGAGGGAAAGAAAAAGGAGCATACTCGTAGTTGCACTTGAGCTTTTCGGGCTTGTGTTGGCAAGAGGATTGGCCTTCCCATGGACAGTGGTAGAGTCCGTCGGGTCCGGCTGATACATTGTGGTACAGTGGATGATCCCGGGCAGTGTTGTCAATCTCAAGGGAAGAGCGGCCAACCAGTCTGAAGGAATCATCAGAAGCCTCGGATCCTAAGAGGCRCTGCTGTCGCGAGTTTGCCGCCAGGTCGCTCGCAACCTTTGATTGACGAGGGCCCATTGGCTTCCTCGATACCCTGCCACCAATTACGTAAGGGGCAAGCTCCACCAAATCTGGACAATCAAGGACATACCTCGGGGACATGGCTCCAATGGGTGGTGAATAGGTGAGAGGGCTGTCGGTGTTGGATCCCATAATTGGCTGAACTTGAAGGCCATCAATCGTCCATGCTTCCTCGGGGACAATAGGAGATGACCTCTGTGAGTCCAGGAATTCCATGGCAGCACTGTCCCACAGCATCGAAGAATCAATCGTACCGGATTTGTACATTGACTCCGTCGAGACTGGATCTTGGCCGTTCATGGCATTTGGGCCTATAGAGAAGGAAAAGGAATCATCACCAGTTGTCGCATAGGAGTTGAAAGAAGGTCCTGCTAATGAGACATTCATGGGATTGGAGTCCATTCCTGCAGGGGAAGTACTGTGGAAATCATTTCCTAGGATTTGGTATTCGAACTCTTGGACATGAGAGACCTCAGGGCTGATTGACCTGGCTGTAACATCTGACCTTGCCGATGACATGTGAAACGGCATCTGGGCATTGGGGAATATCCTGGATGTATTCTCATCATATGTGTTACCTGTAGATGATTGGGTAGCTCCTTGCGAGCGCGTCATATCTGAATCCTGTGATGGGATAGAAGACTCAACAGAGGTTGAAAGTCTCCCATTCCATTGAGGCTTGCTAGGTCCTGAAACTGGGCTGTGGCCATTTCCTAGTTGGGCTTGGCTGTCCTGGGCAACAGAGAAACTTTCATATCCATTGTGGGCATGTATATGAACTGACGGATCTTGATGTAAGTACTGTTGGCCTTCACCGGTCCAGAATGATCCGCTGTTGTGGCCCTGGATAGGTACTGTTTGACAAGAAGAAAGGTCCGGCAGTCCATTGGCAAAGGTGGATCCATTTGCAATATTGAAAACGCTACAAAATCTTCTGTTAGTGTGCTGTGCAACCACTATTTCAAAATCAAAACTGCATGCGCAATGACAGAAACGCAAACATTAGCAACGACAACCTGATGGACGAATTAGAGTCAGTTCTGGGAGCGTCTGAAGTGGACCGGGGTGCTACAGACCAATGAAAAACAACGCGATGCTTGACCGGAGTCCGATAGAATTTGAGTCTAGATTGGATCCAGAGACCAGTATATTTTGGCAGAGCGGYGAACAATGGGGGGACCAGCGGAGATYAACGGTATAGAGCAAGTCAGATTAGAGTTAGAGAATATCCTGGGCTCCATGGGAATGAAAGACAGTGACCATTGGTTCCGAGAAATCGTCTACAACAAGAGCAAAGGGCACATGGGTTAGTATATAATAAGTTGGGAAGGGATGGCGACATTGAAGCCGACATTGAGCAGGTGTACATACTCATATGCTCCAAGGACATAGAATCAATGCCAAGAGAACGTGTCGCCGGCTGGCAACGGTCACCTTCCGACAGTCGATGGGCGACTGGACGGCGTCCTGTCAAGGGCTCCATGGCAGTCTAAGGGTCCACATCCGGCGGCATCATCCACGGCAATGGTCCTGCTAGTCCCTATGGTGGGATCCTGTTCCTCAAGGGTACATGGTGATCCGAGATGCGGTTGCATGCAACCTCAATTAGGTTGGTGATCACCCTCTGCCATGACGACAAAGGGATCTTCAGTCAGATGCCCTCGAATGGAGAAGATCATCAGGTGACTGAAACGTCCGTGACATGTGATGCGACAGCAAGGTGGACGGAGAAACGGAGCCACGTGATCAGCCTGGAGCTGTCATATCCGGAAATAGTATCATCTGTGATCCGGAAAACGGCCCCCTTTGTGGACAGTGGAAAAGACTGTTGATCTTCAGGAGATACTTACCATGAAGGCCGTCAATGCGCCGGGGCCTTCGCTGGAATCCTAGAGAGATAACACGAGTGGGGCCTTGGGCAAGAGAGCCTGAAATGTGTCCAGGGTTGTTGAGTCGGGCGCCGATCGAGATCCGAGAAGTAGCCGGAGGGTAGTATGCTCGAGTTGCGTTGARAAAAGGAAAACAGTCTTTCGCACAACATGATGTTTCGGCGCGGTCAAAGCAAAACAAAAATCAAACAGCAAAGGAAATAATGTACCTGGCGGCAGCCTTGGTCCTGGAGCGCTTCTGTGGGCCGTATCCTGCCATGGTTTCCGCTGGAAAGGTCACAACGGGTTGGGTTTGGACACAAGTCATTTGGGATAATGGATCCTGATACAGAAAATAAAGAAAACGGAACAATCTTCCTCTGGTTCGTGCAGTTGGTGTGTGTAAGCCAGCGGCTATAGCCAAGGGCGGTAAATGTCGTTGGTGGCCTCAAAATCCAGTATTCTCAGGTGATTGCAAATGAGTATGTCGAAAGCAGAGGGTCTGCAATGCTCGGAGTGTTGATGCATATGGGGGAAACAATCAAAAACAGGAGGAAAGGTCGGAAGATGGTGAAATGGTCGGTGTGGGGGATGTCCTAACTTATGCGATTGTGTAGCTGAGAGGGCCCTAGTGAGACACGATGCGTTGTCCCAATATTGTTAAGTTTAGCCAACTTATCACGGGCCGTCAAAATGCGGGTCCGCCGCAGCCAGCGAACTGAGTCGCGGTCGCAGCTTTTGGCTTGGAGCGACATGGATGGGACGAGAACTACAATGTGATGCTTTTTAGCTGTTGCAGGTCTGACCAATCTSCATCGCMGTCACCTGCATGCGCTATTCTAATTCGAGGTAAAATTGCTTCGTTTTCAACTTTGGTGCCCGGGAGACGCCCGCGCAGGATTTGGCAGGCGGCGKCGGACCACTCGCAGAAGCTGCCGAGGCGGACCGGCACATGGGCGAAGGCCGCTGGCCAAACGCCCTCCGCTGTCAGCTCGAAGAAATGGCGCAAACCGGCGTGCATCGAACATCCTGGCTCTTGGGCACAGGCTTCTGCTTCCCCTGAAGCTCCGCGCGACTTCCTGAAACCTAGAGCGAGAAGATCCGCATGCTAGAGTTGACGATCATGACGCTCTTGTCCCTCCGTTGATGCCTTCGTCAAAGGTGAAAGTCTATCAGCCTCAAGGTTCTCACCGCCAAGCTCCGTCCTTGCCGGCGATCACAACCAGAGATCAAGTCGCTGCTTACTGCAGCATTGATGCCTGCAGCGYTGCGGGAATTCAGCGAGTCGGTGAGATGGCGGCTTGGTGGTGTCACCAGGTGTAAACCTCGATTGTGTCGATTGGACAACGAACAGCTGTCCCGCAGCGCAATTCATGCAGCACCTCCCACTTGMTTTTGATTGTACGAAGTAGCACGTACTCGCATCACGCAGCTCGTTTCCTGTTCCGGGACACTATTGCTGAAYGTGTCGATGGCTTCCAGTTTCTTGCTGAGCCCCTACGCAGGATACAGATGATTGCGAGTCAAGCTGCCATCTTGTTCGGCTGTCCGAAGCGTTCGGAGGGCGCACATGCAATTTGAAGCTCGCCGACCAGCTTCGCAATGCCCCGCGGTGTGAGAGGAGGGGTCAAGGTGGGATGTGGGGCAGATTTTGGAGTGGTGTGGGTGACGTGGAAACTAGGGGAGAGGGACGGAARAGCAGGTGCACCAGAGGGTGTGACAGCAATGCTCAGAAATCCGCAGCATGGTACGGGCCGCTGTGTATTCTCCAGAATTAGAACGGGCCGCTTCGATCCAACCAATGAACGCGCTCTTCGGCTACCACCAAATCGTACCAATAGCAAAGGCTTCTCAACGATTCTAGCGGCGGGAGGCAAGATGGCCGCCAGAACGATCTGCGAGCGCCCCGTTCATCTTCAGCAGGGATCTTTACTAAGATCCAGGTGCTCGGATGCGCCTCAAGATCGCGGGGAAATGAAGCGAGTCGTTTCCCACTCGATGAGGACTTTAGGTTGTCGCACCATTGGAATATATCTTGCCACTTTTCTCGAATAGCTTCCGCCTCCACGTCTGACCTACCGTCTTACCGGATCTATCACCAGGGACCTGGGGAAGACGTCCGATGAGCCGAGCCCGCAACYCTCATGGAGGCTCCTCGGATACAAATCTTGAAACATAGTGCAAGCCACTAAGGGTATAGATATTCGACGTCTGAGGCGGTAGCCCTGAGGATCATCTCCGGGGCTGACGCTTTSAAATATGTTTCAGGTGGCAAAGCTATACACGGCTTTCCGTTATGAYTATCTTCTCCCTTTTGGTGTGCCTTGATCTCGTCTTTGGARAGCTGGATGTAGATATCTTAGTAGGTGACTTGCTGCTCCGCCACCTCCTCGAATTCATCGCTTTCCCGAAGATTGCAGTCRTCATCTAGAAGGCTRTAGCGGGAATGCC
The DNA here is from genome assembly GCA_003988875.1 of Lachnum nothofagi. Taxonomy (NCBI): domain Eukaryota; kingdom Fungi; phylum Ascomycota; class Leotiomycetes; order Helotiales; family Lachnaceae; genus Lachnum; species Lachnum nothofagi. The sequence goes on from QYSG01013935.1 coordinate 9,093, forward strand.
ATTTGTTTCATCTATTCCAAGTACCAATGCCTTGTACTGGCTGAGGAAGGTCGAGAAAGGGGCAAACCAGCTATAAAAACATGTTTGTACCCAGCGGGTTCCTGCATATCCGCATGCACAGCATGCATCGGGACTCAGCTCCAGAAAGTTCGGGATTGATTTCCAGAAAATGGCTTGGAGCCATAGAGGCAGCTATGAGCTAAACCAAGGCGTTGGGCAAGCTGGGCCCAAGTTCTTGTTCGCAGTTTATGATGGCAAAGTTTTGTCATCAAGTGTATTGCACCCGTGAAGGGCTGCTACCGGATAGCAATCTCAGGCGGCAGTGCACCTGACTGCGACTTCTCGTATGTTTTTTTCATTTCTCTCCATACCTCGGGTCCTAAGTGTCGTATGTATTTTTCAGCTGGATGAATACATACATCGAAGGGCAACTCACCTCCGTCAAGTCTTTCCAATGCCATATGTCTTCTCAATTATCTTTTCCTACAAGGTCTTTCTTCGTCTCAGGTTCCCGGACGGCCATCTTAGGCCAATTCCTCTTATGCCCTATCCATTGCTTTGGAACAACCCTGGGCCACTCCCCTTTGTGCCTTAGCCATCTTGGAGGATCACAACCTCGGAAAAGCTTGGGTAAGTCATCTCTTGTTCTATTTGAACAAGATACGCCTAGCTTTAAGATGCCAAGATAGGTGAACGGTCAGTAACGTTGGATCTTTACTGCTCGTTTTAWTAAACGGAAAATATCTGAATCCACCCATTTAAATTCGTAAATGTCTCAATCCACCCCTTTTTGAGACTTAATATCTTAATCCACCCTATCCCTAAGAYTTTTTTAAATTTTTATATAATATATATATATATATATATTGTAACGGGGTGAATCGATTTGCATATAACCAAATATATAAYAGGCTTRAAYCATATTGTAACGGAGTAAATCGATCTGCATGTGACAGGCTTGAATCATATATAGGTTGCGAATAGTTTTACTTCTTCAAGCATATAAACGAGATTTACAACCTAACCTAGCCCTTGCTTTGGACTTTGAATAAAGCTGCYTAYAYGCCAGATCCTATTAGGGGCTTGCCTCTTCTTTTGGCCTTGYAYAGTATATGCCTTAATTGGCCTTTAGACTTAAGGTTTTGTATATAAAAGTAGATTGAGATATTAAGTCTTAAAAAGGGGTGGATTAAAACATTTACGAATTTAAATGGGTGGGTTCAGATATTTTCCGTTTATTAATACTTGATTTAATCGTAAGGGCGAACATGACATGTTGATACTGACATATTAACAAGCAGAGCCCAAGAGTCCAAGTGCTCTAGTACGGTCAGTGTTTGAGAAAATGGCAGCTTGGAAAGGGAAGGCACGGTGGGGCCACTTGATACAGTACTGCCAAGAAGCTGGGACACGACACCTTTCAGCTTGCATCGCACCCAGGCAGACATCTTCGCAACTTCAAATAGTTTTGGATCGAGAGATAGCAAATAGACGACCTAATTCTCAGTGTCTGAATACAGCACATGTGATATAACTCACGTGGGGCTTTCGGGCGTGCTTATATAATTATCTAGGCACCTCAACCAACCTCACTCTTCGTTCACACATTTTCATCCAGCCTCACTACTCCGTTCACCTCCTCTCGACAGAGCCTGAGCTGTTCGATCGCGATATTGGCTGACGACTTCACAAAAGTTTGAGGAGAAGGACCTGGTCTCGTCCTCAATTCGCCGCAGCCCTGCAGATTCAACATGTGATCGAAAAGAGCCGCGTGAATAGTGYAAACGGATGAAAATGTACGTGCCAAGAACCTCTCCACTACAATCTCTTATTATCAAGTCTTACTCTGAAACGCCTTTACAATCAAAGAAATGAATGAGATAAAGCCTTGAAATTCAAATGCTGCCCCTGCTGCTCATGCTCCTTTCAGCTGTTTGTTGCCTTGCGGATGCCTTTGCCCTTGGATGTTTAACAGACACCGCCGCCRGGGGGGAATCTYTGGGGGATTTGAATGTTCCAGAATYTTTGAGACTTTGTRCYTAGCCCTTGTGYGACCGAAAAGTTCGGTGTTGGGTAGAAGGAGAAGGCACGAGGTCGACAAGGCAAAGGCAAAGGCGATGTGCGCTTGTATCGGGCGGGCCGTTTCCTTCGCTTCCTGAAGTGAATCGAGGCCGGCAGCGCAGCGCAGTGCAGCGTCATTCACCCACAGAATCCGGAACATTGAAAATTACGGTATAATTATCCGATCCGCCTATGGTTCGCGCTACATCCTTTCAGACATGTTGAAGTCCATCCACAAACGCTTCCGCTCTCTGCGATCCATGCCCGCCCAGGAAAACGAACAACAGACCAAGACGATGCCCATACGAGGCAAAGAAATGCCTGTTCCCCAGCCTAATGCCGACCTGCAGCGGGTACGCTCTTTCTATTCCTCCGAGTTCCACTTCAAATGCCAGTACTGCGCTACGGGCCTCCGTCTCGAAGCCGCCGACTCCCATATCGAAGCCTGGCTCCCAGAGACACATGTCATCCCTCCCAAGCGCCAAATATCCCAGGTTTCCTGCTGGAAATGCAGCAATACGACGTGTGTGGGTTGCGGGTCCGACCCCAAGCTCAGCCAGGACAATATCTTCACGTCAGTCGGAGTCGTCAACCACTGCTGTCCTCAGGGCAGATTGTACGGCCTCTGGCTGCTCCTATCAAGAATCGACGACGAAGAGATCCGCGTAAGGAATAGTCACAAGGATACTAGTCCAGCGGTCAAGAAGCGCAGAAGGCCTGCTATTAAGAAGCTAGCGATCGGTCACGTTGCTGGTGTAGGATATGCGGGGGGACCTACTGGAGCATTCTCCTTCACTTCCGTGGAAGAAGCCGATGCTGTCGAGGCTGCTATCGAGGGCGGCGTACAGATTCCTTTTAAAAACATCAGACACGGTATGRCCTCAAGACCCGAGGCGTGTGAGGATGCACCAGGTACGTCGGATTCCTACTATATCCTGGCGGGAAACACGGAAAATGGCGCCCAAGATCGCGGACTTTCAATGTCTTACTGCACCTGGGACATTATAATTAGTGCAATTTCCCCGTCTAGCACAGTGCTAGCCTAAGCATACAGCTGGATGTATACGCTAACCTCAAGCCAGCGGACGATATGATGACCGAGACTCTGAAGCTTCTTAAGGCCTTCTTACCCTCGACTACAGCCACCTCGGATRCCTCCATAGAACTCTCTCTCTTTCGTGTCAGCTTGCTCTTCGATCGACTAGCCCTTTTACTTCGAAATGACTCAATAGAAGACTGGAATCAACGGAAGGGTCTTTATGGGGCGGTATTGGCTTTTCTAGTAGGCATATTACAGCACCCGATGCTCAAAGAACTTGCTTTTGAGTCGCGGCCAAACAAGAAGGATAGTATGTAAAATTCCAGCTCCTCCTTCCCGTTCTCATTGTCTCACGACACCTGGGGCATTTGAATCGAGTGTCAAGTTCTTAGAATTCGTCAAGTTATGCTAACCAAAACGCGTAGGTCCAGGTCTTCGTGCCCTTACCGAGACCCGAAGGTTCAACTTCCAGCCAGACAACGACGCAGTATCCTCTTCCCTGTTCACGTGTCTCGATAATAACTACCGGCAAGCCAAGATATATTTCGAACTCTCCAAGAAATTGGGGGGATGTACGATTGACAAGGAAGCGAGGAAAATGTACCAAGAYGTCATGTCTATGTATGAGACTATGAGCAGCACCGTACAGTCACAGGTTCCTGTCCAACATCTTGAGCAATCCTGGAAGCACTTCACAGCGGATAATAAGGTCACTTTTACGAATGATGTCCTCACTGAACATGCCTTCCATAAGTCGTTTACCTTGGTCAAAACTTCTCATAAAGGTCGATTAAATACTATTGGAAAGGAAATCGCCACCATGTCAACTTCGCTCCCTTCTGGAATCTTCCTCAAGGTTGCGGAGTCTCGCTCAGACGTTAGTATGTATATCTCTGAGTATCTCGCTCTCTGGAGGATGTTTCCCGGCTTCTGGGGTATTTCATTGTCTCAGAGGTTCTGAGATATCCAAATAGTCCAAGAATTTCTGGATATTTCTTGATAAATGCTGACTCTGATTCCAGTGAAAGTCTTGATCGTCGGCTCAGAGGGTAGCCCTTACGCCGGTGGCTTGTTCATATTTGATATATTCCTCGATGCTAATTATCCTACTACTCCCCCAAAAATGAAATTTGTCCTTCCTACGGCAGATCAGGATGGAGGTCATTTCAATCCCAACCTCCATGCCCAGACAGGCACAGTATGCTTGTCCATTCTAGGTACCTGGCACGGGACTCCAGAAGAAGGGTGGCAACCGAACAAGAGCACTTTAATGGCTGTCTTAATATCCATACAAGCCATGATTCTCGGGGTATGTATTGCATTGTCTCAGGAGCTCTGGGACATCCAAATACACCCAAATTTCCCGAATATTTCTGGATCAAGTTAACTCTGATTTCTTGCAGGCTCCAATTCCCTGGGCCAACGAGCCTGGTCGTGAGATGGATACTACTTCAGACCGAGCCAAGGAGTACAACAAATTCATCCAATGCAAGACGGTAAAAGGTAAGAAATAATAATGTCCCGTAGTATCTGAGACTTTGTTGATTCATAGCAGGGGCGATAAATTTCTGGCTTACCAGTCCTGTACCTATATGGAAGGACATCGCCGGCGCGTATTACAAGCACAATGGGAAAGAGGTCTTGCAAACCGCACTCAATTGGAGGGAAGAGGGCAACGATAACCTTTCGTCATTTATACCGCCTGCTCATCTGCATCTGCATCAGCATCAGCATCTGCATCCAAAGGCCAAAAGCAAATCCAAGGGGTCTGCTGAGGGCGTCAACTTGCTTGACCAGCTAGCTAAGCTTCTCGGGATGCCTATACCTGCTACGAAYGATGCCGGGTAAGTCCATAATAGGCTGATTCTGAATGTTCCAGGAGGGGTGAGACATTGAAAATGCACCGATTTTGCGCCCACAACGATGGGCATGCATGCTGACAACAGACAGGAAAGCGGACAGCTCCAGCTCCAGCTCCAGCGCCCGTAAGCGTAAAACTCCCACAGGCGATGAGAAGTCCTCGAAGAAAGTTAAGAACACTGCCGATCCATGGAGTCAATTACCGAATCCTGATGACTGGGGAATGGACGAGGATCATGATATGGAAGATTGGGAAGCAATGGGAGATRTCCAGAAGATCGAAAATATGTTCTGGAGCAGCACCGGTTTACAGGCGAATAACGCTACAGCTGCGCTCAATGGCACCGGGAGCAGCGACAAGAAGCCGCGTTGGAGTAAGTTRTCATTGTTTCACAGATTTTGGGACATTCTGAACCAGGATACCTTGTGGTCTATGGCGGTACTATGTACGGGACGGACCATGCCTGTGGATCATGACTGCAGACCATGAAAAATAACGCYCCCTTCGTCTATTTTCAATGTYTCACTCCGCCTGAGACATTCTCTTTAGAAGAACCAGTGCTAATTTTTCACMTAGTCTATACCGGCAAAAGAAACCTGAAGGTGGCTCGGGAGGCTGCTAAGGAGGTAAGAAGAYCCATGGAGCTTGTCAGACATACCGAAGCTAATATTTCGCGTGCTACAGTTCGGCGTCACACCCGCTAAGAGCATCGAGGGAACCATTCAGAGACTCGAGGACTATGTGAATGCGTTCGATACCTCCGGCTCAGACGCGTTCAAGAAGTGGGGCGATGTGGTAGGATAGGTCTAATGCGGGGGAGAGATGTATGTATGATAGAGAGCAGCGCGGCGTATAGGGATAAAGGGCAGATATAATTACAATGCCGCATTGCTAGAAACAGTAGTCCATAACTAAACAGAAAATGCCCCAGTGTTTGTGAGATAAGTCAATTATGTCATGATAGCCTTGGTATACAGCAGAACCCGGGTTCAGAAAGATAGCTCGACGACTACAGGATCGTCTAGCTAGTCTTCGATGATAGGAAGTGCTTCGTCGAGTCGGGCCTTCGCGGTTTTGAGGAAACCGTTCTTGAGATATTGCAGATCCTCGAGGCTTTTAGACTTTGATTTTACAAGGTCTTCAGCCGTAGTTCCCTAGCTAAAGGGTATTTAAGGGAAACAACTCAAGTAATCGAGTAGAATGTGTTGGTAGATAATGAATTGAGGATTTGAGGACGCTTGGATCGTTGGTTAATTATCTTTACAGCACCCGCGACAACCTGGGGAAAGATGGAGGCAGTAATGCGTGTCTTGCGAAGGACGAGATCTCTGAGTGTTGCGAATGCAAGGCCGAGAAATTATAGGGTGTGGTAGAGGTGTCTCCTGCCGGGTTGCAGGACTTCTTTCCCATTGTGTTTGTGATGCCTCGGTGACGAGTCCTGCCGTGCAGCGATTATCTCAAGAATATAGGGGGAGAAAACTGGGCAGAAATCTTCAGTAGCTTACCCGATTTACGACAGACGGCATGATGTTATTTATATCTATGACTGGTACTTCTGACAGCTTGGTCACTTCTGGCCTTGCTGTCAGTAATGATTGTAGCCTGTGAGTTTCTCAGTTTGTGACTCTCGCCGAGATCCACGTTGGAGGACGCCTGGTTTGGTATAACGGCTAAACACTCATTGAAAAACGCGGTGCACTTCTTCAATCTCGGATTGGAACTTGTTAGGGTAGCAATTGCCTCCGCACCTCTCCTTTCACTCCGCTCCTTCCCTCGCTGGACCCAAGATAATGGCGGCTTATGAGCGGTGTCACTTTTGAATACTACAGTACCACGTATGTCTCACATTTCAAAACAATCATCTCGTCAAGCAAGTTTGACGAAATACGCATCATGGCCAATCTATCTCGACAATCCCGCCTCTGGCATCGCCACCGTGTCCAGTCTGCGGACCAAGATGGCCGCCTCCGGCTTCAGCTTCAGTAACTCTGCCGCTGGCACTCTTCGTGGCTTCTCTTCCGACCACGGCCCCTCCTGCATAGCCGCCACCTACTAGAACACGGCTATCTTTCCATGAAAAGCCRCCGCCCTTTGCGTCACCACCTTTGATGGTATGGGATRCCTCGGYTGCTTTGCTTGTTGAGCGGTCTTCTGTCTCTGAGTCGTTGGAGGCCTAGTACGATTTCAGYTAACAATTCCCAGGGCTCCTGAATTGGGAAGATGTCCTACCTGTTCCACTCTCCTAGTACTCATATCCGAGCCTCCCAGCCCCGCCAACGGCCCAGCACCACCTACCTCCACCTCTTTAACCCACCTCCTCACCACCCCAACCACCTTCCTAAACCCCGAATCCCCCACCCCCGCAAARCGTGCCATCTCCCTATGATTCGCCCCTATTCCATCCCACTCCCCAACGCCCAACTTCGCACTACTCGGCTCAACAATCCGCCTCCCTACCACGCCTAGCACCCTCGTCTCCTTCTCTTCCACGAAACAGAAAACCCTTATTTTTGGATTTTTCTGCAAAGTGTCCGAGAAGGAGGTAGTGAGCGCGTCGAGAACTTCGGAGGTTCTTTCGAGGGCCCGCAGGAGCTTGAGATTTGCGCGTTGGAAGGCGAGGAGCTCGAGGAGGCGGAAGAGGATGCGTCCAAGTGAGGCGACGGGGGACCCGCGGTGTGGGGTCGAGAGGAAGGTGAGRCCGTGGGTGTGGGTTATGGGCGCGTGGAGGCGGGGGTTGGGGGATGAGGAGGATTGGTTGAGTGCCTGGGYAAYAATGAGAAAGTGAGTTTGTTKGRATTGGAGGGGATGGGTTGGGGGAGGGGAGCTGACTTCTTTGAGGATGAGGCCGCCGAGGCTGTGGACTATGAAGATGAAGGGTATGTGGTTCTACAGCACTGAYATGTCAGTAAGAATGCCAGAATMCCCTTAAGGTGGTATGGTTTCGGCAATGAGAAATACTTACGGGTGCTTGCTCATCAACCAGATCACTCAACCCGTTCAGGAGGCTGTGCCCATGCTCATGGACGCTGTTGAGACTTGCTGTCGTCGACGCCATAAATTTTTCCACGTCGGCATCATATCCAAAAGAATATACCCTGGCATTAGGAACGACTTGAGGAAGCAGGTCTCTTGGCCAAAAGACGACATCTGGTGTTGATTTAGGTACCAATGAGGTATTTGATCTTGATTTCTCCAAACCTGGAGATAAATTTGCAGGTTTCGTCGTAGCTACTGTTTTTGAACGCCTCTTGTTATTCGTAAATACCCAAGTAAAATAAGGGTGTCCGAAGAGCCCGTGTATGAAGACGATACTATTGGGCTCAAGTCAACGATAAAGACTTGCRATTTCTTTYCCAGAACTTTTGAAATAAATTCGTGAAGGGGATGGAGATCTTTACTTCACAGCCGCAGATACTCCAGAGGGAGGTGAGTATACCTCATTCATGCCGTTCCCGAAAGGGGGCTTCAAGGCACCACGAGCCATCTCTGCAAAACATTACAATTCCATTCTCCAAATAAATCTGTAACAAACAATAGCAACAGGGAGCAGAAAATGTCCAAAAATTCTGAAGCCTGACGATGCCCACGCATTGTGGCGCATTGTGGCGGCACCAGCTCTTCCCCGCTTTTGCGGCTGGCTGCATCGAATAGCAGGCGACTTTCAAATAAAACTGCAAGGCTGGTGCTGCAATATCTAATGTTCAAAATCGGTTGGCTGGGTATTCTCGTGCGCCTAAACCAATGCGGTGATCAGCAATTGCTGAACATCTCAAGATCGAGGCCAGAACATCTTTCTCCCAGTCGCAAGTGCAGTTGCTTATAGTATCACAGCCTCACTTTCGCCCGAGACTCAAATTTATTGGTCTCCAAAATGCAAGACCTTCTGGTTCTGTCCGGCCAAAATCGCTCACCGAGCGGGAGGTTTTTCGCAGCCTGATCAGCTCTCCTTGAGATATATATTGAATGGAGAGCCTTTCTTCTTCGTTGTTTCTTCAAGCTCTTTCACAGTATTCGAATACAAAGACACCCGACATTGAAATCATGGATTCAGAAGAAAAGTTGACCCACGTTTCTAGCGTAGAGTCCACCGGCTCTACCAGCAGCAGTAACTCGTCAAAGTCCGAGGTTCGCGACATTTACATACCTTTTCCCTCCAAGATTGTCCATTGGTTGCTTTGAGTCTTCAGCGTATTCTGGTATACTAATCTTTGAGTCGCAGCCGAACCCTGATCGCATCATCGCAGGTCGCGGCGTGGGCGGAGAACTCAAGTTCAACGATGATGGCCTCATAGTTGGCGGCGGCGAGGCTTTCGGCGCAAAGATAACATGGGAGGAACTTCTTTATCTCAAGAACAAAACTGGAGCTGTTAAAATCGGCGGTGGGATTGGGCGAGGCGCTGAGCTGCCTGGGGTGAAGGCAAGGATTGAGGAGGAAAAGGCAAGGGAGAGAGCTCAGAAGGAGGAGGGGTCGAAGAGGGAGGAATCTGGAGGCTCGACTTCTGGTTCTTAGTGTATGGCTGGTTTGATGGCTCGGCTAATAGTTTGAGCAATTAAGCATGCGGCTGAGGCCGACTAGATAAGGTGGACTTATGGAAAGGCCAACTAGCAAATGCATTCTTTATCTTCAGCCTAGAGCGGGGAGATATGCAGTGAGATCAGTGTGGTTACACAGCGGCTGTCCTACATAACCCATAAYAAGAGATCCTATCCAGAACACCCACACAATTCTCAAAAAGCTTTTTAAATACAACAATTCYTGATAGCAATTCTGAAATTCGTAACTTACGACGAATTTGAGATTTACTTTTTCGGATTTTCGAGGTGAAATTGCAGCCGRATTCCAGCAACTTTCATACCGACGCGACAAGGCTGTAGACTATGAGTMACGGAATGGCTGCCGGCYTCGCCCACTAGCTCTRGCCAAGCTGCAGTATATATTTGAGCCAGCAAATCAGGCCGTGGATCAGATCCGCGTGGCACATCACCTTTCCACCCCACCCGGCAGGTCTCCAATGCTTCCTAATGTGGACGGCATTTTCGCTAGCCCATAGCCTTCGACGAAGACAAGACC
>QYSG01013940.1:0-10393 GCA_003988875.1 Lachnum nothofagi
GAGTGATGGAGGAGGGGAGGGGGAAAGGGAGGGGGGAGGTACCCGTGGAATGTGCCGGCCAGCACGAGGTAGTCGTTTACGCTGAGCTTGTTGAGGCCTTCGGCGAAGTCGCGYTGGTAGATGAGGCCGCCTGCTTTGTTGATGATTATTAGGGCGTAGACAACCCTTTTCTCTGTTAGTCCTATGCCATTTGCGGGCAAACTRGTGGGGAAGGGCGTACATCTTTGCGGCTTATTGGGATGTTGGAAGCTAGAGAGATGGATTTTATGGATTCAGAAGCTGAAGAAGGATGCGCAAGAGCTTTACATCAAGAGAAAAATGTACTCAAGGCTTCGACGGGTTTGTTGTTGAGGTTGGCGCATCGCATGTCATTAGATTGAATGAGGCTACGTTCCGCAGCTTTCACGCGCCGAAGCGATCTCGAATTTCTACACGCGACATTCATTCCATCATCGCATTCACCCCACCACCAACTTTCCTTCCTCCACCCCTGCCACTCCCTCCCAACCTTCCTCCTCCTCCKMCAACTCCACAGTCTCTTCGTCATATACTTCTCGAGCCCGACCACCACAGCTTAGGATGTCCCAACACGCAGCGACCAGCCGCTCGCGCGAAGCGCCCCAAGGCGACGAAGAAGCGTCCTCCGAGCTGCGCCTCGGCGAGTTCCAGAACGTCGAAGCGCTGACGCTGTCCGAGGCATCGCTAGTTATAAACGCGCTGGTTGCGARGCGGAAGGTGGATAGGAAGAATGTCAATGAGACTCCGTAYGCTCTCCCTCCTTCGCACTCTCSCTCCTTCATTAGGAAAGGGGATGTATAAGATATAATTGGATGAGGCTCTATTCAAAGGATTTGTGCGGGAATTGGGGGAATTTGTGCACATGGCGAGCTAGGAACATGGTTGGAGAGGCTGAGGCTTATGAGGATACTGTCAGATTTCGTTATGGGGAATTTGGTGCTGACGAGACCGCACACACCGCACACACGCAGGACCCTCCACAAGACGGTCGATTACCTGGAGCACTTTGCACGGTTCAAGCGGAAGGAGAACATCGAGGCCGTGGAGCGATTACTATCAACACACAAAGAGCTCGCGAAGTTCGAGAGGGCGCAACTCGGTAATCCTTCCCCTCGCCCTCTTCCGCCAATACATTCAGAGCCGAGAGTTTTGGAGGAAGCGGAAACAGGCGAAAGGAACATCGTGCTGACGTGCCACAGGATCCCTCTGCTGCGATACCGCCGAGGAGGCCAAGACGCTCATCCCGAGCCTGACGGAAAAGATCACGGGGCCAAGACGCTCATCCCGAGCCTGACGGAAAAGATCACGGACGATGACCTGCAGGAGCTGCTGGACGAGATCACGAAGCTGATGGGATACGGAAAACTAGAACTAAGTTAGCCTTCCCTTTCTCTTCCCCAAGAGATAGTGATCAGATGAGATGAGATCGTGCGACTTTCCTCGGGTATCGGAAGCCACAAATAGGCTCTTCTTGCCACCAGAGATGAGATGCCGCGAGCTTATGGGATATAAGAATTTGGGCGTGGCAAAGAAACATTGATTTTGAAATTTGAAGGGCGGGCGTTTGCATAGGATGGGCTGGCAGCATGACTGGACTGGACTGGAATAAGCATTGCAGGGCGCGAAAATCTGGGCCGGGGGGTGTTGATTTGACGTTGATACCATTTCCTTGTCTTTTCTACTATATCAAAAGTATGAACTAGATTGCAGTCGGGAGCGACAAGTTTCTTCAAAGAACAGAAAGATACATCAATGGATGAATATTCAAAAGTACTCTCTCAGTTCAGGGTGCCCTCTACGTGCTGATTCGAAGTTCAATACCTAAGTGGGGAATTTTCTTTCTGTATTGTGCTTTCACTTCACTTCCACATAGGCCTCAGTCTTTCATATAGCTTTGTATGATTTTCCCATTTGTTTGGTTTTACTTAGAGATAGTGATAGAATCTTAAATACTCCCTTCCTTTCCTTCCCCATTCCTTTCCCTTTCTCATCCAATATATACGCCAACCAGAAAATGCTATCCACAAGAACTCCGCGCTATGCTATATACACAAGAAAGAATATACATTATAAATAAAAGAAAGACCGATTTCTCAAACGAGAGTGGTGGGTGGTGGCCGGTTGCCCAGCGGGGGTATCTCCTCTCCAAATTCTCCAACAAAAGAAAGACCAAAAAAGGAAAATATCAAGAAATAAACTTTAGAAGCGAGAGGAAGGGCCAGGAGTTAGCGGAACGCCCAACTACTCCTCTCCACGCTCATCGGCGTATCCAGCTCCTCCCACATCCTCGAACTCCCCCTACTCACCGCAGAACTAGGATTGCTGCCCCCATTGACATTGAGATTGGTATTAGGAGGCTGCAGCTCGTTCCACCGCATAATCTCAAGCTCCACGTTCATCGGCGGCGTGCCATTTTCACCTAGCGGCACACAACCTTCTAACTCAGCCCTTCCTCTCGTCGGCGGACGGGCATTCCATTTCCCGTCCTCCTCTATCGTGCTCCCAGGCTTAATACCCAGCTCAATCTCCCTCTGCCGCTGCTTCCGCCGCTTCGAGGACGAGATGTTGGAGGGGCCGCCGATGCCGGATAGGTTGCCGGCGGAGTAGGAGGACCATGACATCACGTGGTCTTCACGCGTGATTGTCGCTTTCATGGGCGAGGATGGGGGTTCTGGGGCGGGTTGGAAGGTTTTGTGGGGTGGGGAGGTGGTGAGGGAGGTTGAAGTTAGGTCCCGGGAGGTCTGGGGTTGGAATTTCTGGATGCGTTCTTTGAATGCGTTTTCCGTCGCCGTGGTGTCGACTCCCACGCCGAGACCGATCGGGATGCTGTACGTGGAGACGCCGGTTTTCGTCGTGTCGCTTCTTGAGTGAGCGGGCTTGAACGAGCTCGAGCTTTGAGATGGCGCTGGCTTGAAGGTTGTCTGGGTTGAAGGTGGACTGGTGGTGTTGAAGCGTGATAGGAGATTGGGATCGGATTTCGGTTGCGAAGAAGATGGTTTGGGGAACGCGGCGGGCAGTTCGCGCGGTGAGGGGTGTAGTGTCGAGGGCGAGGAGGCGGACGTCCGCAGTTTCGGGAAGAAGTTGAAGCCGCCGTTGAAGTTGTTGAAGGCGGGCGTGAAGGGGGAGACGACCTCGTTGGAGAGGTTCGAACGTGGTGAGGAGAAAGCGCTGCCGGGCTGCCGGGGGGGGCGGAACGCTGGGTGTTGCGAGAGTTGGTGCACGTGGTAGGCCGGATGTTGTTTTTGGTGCGGTGAGTGGATGGGCGTTACTGGTGTTGCGGGCGAGACGAGGGTTGGTTGTATTGCTGTGAGAATGCTGGGATCTCGGGTGATTGGCCTGGGAGTTGGTGGTAGGCTGGATGCTCATCCGAAGGCGGTTCCAGGCCTGTCTTTTCTGGGTCTGGAAGAGGGSCCTCTTCTTGGATAGACTCCTCAATGTCTATTGAGGTGTTGGGGAAGTGCCTTGCGGAACTAGTAAGTGGTGCTTTTTGGTATCCTGTTGGTTGGTTAGTGAGGAGCCAAGCATGAGGCATATCTTTACGTACCACCGTTGGCGCTCGACATCTCCCCACCACGAGGCTGTTCCTCGTCGATACTCCTTCTGTTCAAGTCGAACTCCTTGGCCTTGACGTATGTTGCTGATGATGGGATTCTCTGCTTCGTCTTCCGCGTCCTCCTCCGTATGAAGAACCATGCCAAAACTGATATGATCGATACTGCCACTATCGCCACCACAACTCCAACGATGATTGGTGTGTTTGATGATTTCTTGTCCTCTGGTTTCGACGTTTGAGAGGGCGTTGCCGCTGAGATGGCAGAAGTCGATGTTACTGATGCCGCCATAGCTATATTTCCAACACTTCCTGCTTTGCTTGGAGCGAGAGTCGCCGTTGATACTGGCACTCCTTGTGTGCTCAACGTAATTGTCGTCGATACCGCGGAGGTCGAGTCGTCATCTGGACACCCAGATAGGTCGCAAACATTCGACGCCGAACAACAGCCGTTGAACCCATTGCTCGTACACACATAATATGTATCTCCTGGTTTGCACGACGACTGTCTCTCGTCGAGTATCTGACCTGAAGCCATCTTTATTCCTGATATTCGATCTTCCACACAGGAAAGGATTCAGGAACTAAGTGCAGGGAAATGAGAGATGGGCAGGAGGAAGACAGCCTTCATGTACGGTCCTTCCTGAAACCCAAATAGCTCAGCGGGGTGGCGCACATGGAAAAATGCCCGATCTCAAGACTAAGTAATAGACAGAACGTGGTGGGAATCCAACAGAGCGGAACAGGAATGCTTTTGAGAGATCGGCAGCAGCAAGGAAGGGAACTTATGCGGGCTACACGGGACTTACTTGTACATGCAAGGTCCAGGTTAAAACTGGGGACGAGAGCTACTCAACGATGGGCTCATTCGCCCGTAGCTAATTCAGATGCGAATCAGCCACTCAGGATCACATTGGGTAAGAAGAAATGGGGAAGRGAGGTAGGGGTCAGCAAGGACAAGGTAGGAGCTCTGCTCTGGGGTAGCTAACGAAATTGGTTACCAGATAGAGACTGTGGCCCAGGCACTGCCTCGCAACACTCTTCAATAATTACCACAGATGGATAGGTGCAGTGATCACCAACTGGTCTGATCGAGTAGTCGTATCCAGAGTTTGTATATTTGGGGGTTGAAAAAGTGGGTGTCTGCAGGTTCCTGCAGGTCAGACGTCGTTGCAGCGGTAGTACCTTAGCCGATGGGGGCTTTCCCGGGGGGAGGAGGCTGCCGTAGGCGGAATACAGCTAGGCTCGGTAGGCTGAGCAGGACTGCTCCCTTGCCATTTCGGGGGCCTTGACAGGCATCAGAACGCCTCCGCATCACTGACTAACAGCTGCTGTAGCCAACGGGCGCCGCTCAAGTACGGCCATCGGAGGACGGTGGTACCAACCCCTGCGCCCCAATCCTTCGCGCAACCAACCGCCTTCGTTCACCACACCAGGCCATGCTGCGAGATGCGGATATCACAGGGCGTCTACGAATAGCTGTCCTTCTCAGCCCACCTCGTCAGCACTTTACTCACCTACGTCCGCTGCTGCATCTTTCGGAAACCAATCTTCCATCACATACCTAGTGAGGCATCGAGCAGCATCATGAGCCTGAGATCATCATACATCATACAGCACGGCTGCCTTGCTGTCGACGTCTTATCAAGTTATCGGTGACCTAGAACGAGCCGACAGCTATCTCTGCTATCTTCTTCTACCGAGYCAACCGACCCGCCAGGAAAAAGAYCTACTTCCATCGTTCCGGCCTGGTCGCGGGTACTTGTTGGTTAGTTGGGGCTCTATTTTTAACTTCTTTCAGCGGGAGACCGTGAGCCCACATGGCAAGCGGGGGCGACAGGGGGTCGCCTAAAATTTGGCGAGAGAAGCGCAGCTCGTTCACGTCCTCCTTACAGATTGGGTATGTGTTGCGCTGTTTAGATTATTTGTAAGTTGAAAAGACGGGCTCTGACCCTGCAGCTGTCAAGTGACGCCGGCTATCTCTTTCAAGTCATCACTAATCGTCCCCTGATCGTGGCCTGCATCTGTCAACCGTCGCACTTATATTCCTTCGATTTCACCGTATTACCTGCCGTGTCCTTCTCGGCCTTTTTCAGACGTTTCTGTCCGCCGCGGTGCCCCTGTGGCGCGACGCCTTCGAGGCACTCTCCAGCTCACGCCGTCGTACAAATATTTCTATATGAGGCAAATGTTAAGTCATGACTAGAAAGGTATATGCTGATTAGTTTAATATACGTTTGATTTCGAGTCCGTTTCATATTCCCCGATGCTACCACGTGTAACCCATGACACGCCCTCCCGCAAGGAAGCAAGTGTAATCATCCTGCTGTGCGGGGCAATCAAGCAGGTACAAGCAGCCACATTTCACGGGTTAGTAAATACACTTTATCACTCTGAGGTGGTATTTTGCTCCTTGAACATACATATACGCATGCAAGTCTCTCGCATTCATCTACGCCCCTCTGGCGCACAGTACTCATATGATATCTCATTTCCTCCCGTATCTCTTCAGACAGACGATCCAAAGGTAAGTTGTCGGAGACTTTGAACAGTTACTGCATCCGCACACCTTATCACACCTAACTCGATCATCACTTTCTCTATTAGTCAAATGATGGACGTGAAGATCGGATGGCAAAAGGTGTAGTGATACCCCGAGGCATTTCTCATCGGGGTAAATTGCTATCACAACACCGATACCCCTGCATGGATTGGCACAATGTCGGCAATTTTGAAGTCTAACTGTGCCGCAAACTGCAGAATGAGTCGTCTCGATGAGACTTTATCCTTGTTCAGTGCAGCCTGGTGCCAAACACTTTCCGCGATATGTCTGGTGTAGAGCTCTTGAAACTTTGGAGTTATATTATGTTTTCAGTTCAAGGCCAGACATGTTTCTTGGAGCAGCAATGACTGAGCTATTTCAATTGAAGCTTCAAGTCAAATAATCTATACTTTCCTTGTTCTTCAACCAATGATTTCCATATCTCAATAAGAAAATACGAATACCGCATTCCAACGTAAAGCCTCGCGCTTTCAATAGTCCGAAACCTCCGGTATCGTGCTCAAAAGATTGTCGCAGTGCATTTGCAGGATCAAAAGGCTTTGGCCGCAGATGCAAGATAACATGAGCTTCCCCATTGAGGTATCTGCTGACCCACTCAAACATCAGTCAGCCTTCATGAACAAAATGCAGTGCCGCAAAACGATAACCCCATCTCTAACATATCAGCAGTAAGTACCAAGCGAAGATCTCCGCAAGGTCACTGTACGTGAAACACTCTGTTTCTCTCCCGCCTGCAGCTCAGCGGCATCGACATCGCGGGGTGGTGGTGCTCTCCGCACACCATCACCACCACCACCCCTCCAACTCTCAACGTCACCACCTCTCCCACAACCCGCCTCCCGCCCAGGTTTGGCATCCGTTTCATGTGTCCGACGTTCGCCCGCCCATCTAGCCCAGGCTTCGCGATCCTTCAGCCTTGCCTCGCCTCGCCGAGCGCCGAATCCTTCAAGCTTCAAATCCCGCGGCCCGCCTCTATTTCCATTCCACCCCTCCTTTGCACGTTATTTCAATTTCATACCGTAATCTCGGCCCCTTCGGCACGGCGGCGCAGAACGGCGTGAATGAACATTYGTAGTGTRGTGATGGCGCGTGCGGCGTGGCACAACATTTGCGGGGCGCAGGAGTCGAAGGATCTACGGTRCGGGCAGGACAGGGAAATATCCAGACCCTCGGAATCTTTTGCGTTAAAGTCTCCGTTGTGKAAACGTGAAGGCGTTGAAGTCATGATCTGAGGCCGGGATCCCGAGGGCGAGGACGAGGGCGGGGGCCCGCTATGTAAGCAAAATCTACAAATTGCTAAAGATAGGTACAAGTAAGTGYACCCGGAGACCCACGTGGGTGTTCTCGAAGCATGGCGATCGTGATTTTCGTCGGCGATTTTCTGAAAGCTTTTTTTTCTTGAGTCTTGACAATCGCAATCAGAATCCCATCACGCTCGCGGCATACGTACTGTTTCTGGAAATATATTCCACCCCCGAGAGTCTGAAACCGAGTAAAAACCGGTAACAATTTAACGTCCCGAAGAATCTTTTGCGTTTGCGCAGTGCGTTGACCAACGTGCCACGTCTCTCTCAGCCAAGCCACAGCGTACGAAGTAGTAAATTAGTCGATACCCTACGTTGGTACATTACTTGCAAGGAAACCCCGTTGGTAAAATGCTCGTAAGAAATGATGATGATGTGGAGACGGGAATTTACGGTTAGGCCAATGGGAAGGACTCCCTCGGGAGCCTCACAAAYTTGGTTCTTGGGTCCAGCTCTGGGGYTTCTTGGGAGATTATTAAAGGCATGGCTGTACTTCATATAGGGCTGGCGTGCGTGGCGAAGTTGCAATTGAAATTTGAGAGGGCGGATTTTGGGAGGTAGGAGATGTTGGTTCAGAAATCTAGACCAGTATCGTCGTTCAAATACAGTGATGGTGTATCTCAAGCTTGGCCTTCGCCGTTGAGGATCTACCAAKGAAACTCCTAGGAGTTTTGGCACTTCGAGCGAGGTGTATAGCACCCTTAGCTTTGAATACTGTCAATACTGTCAAGTTTCCTGTTCTCAAAGCCAGGTGTGTGTGTCCAACGGCTGCGATGTTACTTATCACCGTGAGCGCATCTTCATACCTGGAATTGGTAGGAAAGTCGAATGTCTTCGTCTTGGCATTAACAGCTGAATATATATATCTCTTCTTTAGTTTCAGATGCAACATCAGCTATGGCCCTTTCATATATTCTCCGCAGGCAGACCAATGGCAAGCATCACGTGGTTGCCATGTGTAAGTGAGTGCCGTCCGAACACTTGCATGCAGCGAGCTATTGGCCCAGGGTCCTGGATTTATTTCTTTGTTGACGAATAGAATGAAGTACCAGAATTTATGAATGGCATGTTCTTAAGCTTTTTGGAAAGCTTGAGTAACATTGCATTCGCTGTGCCATAAGGCTGTAAGTTGACCGTTGTAATTGAACCAGAATCGGGAGAAACCCATGAGACAGCAATATCTATCAGACAAGGCCTCCATCGAATTATCGCAAGCAAAGCAGAGACAAAAAAGTATAAGAAGAGCTCAATCTTCTCAGGTGTTTTAAAAATCATACAACCATCTTTGCACCCTCGACTGCAAACACCATTCTTCCAGCAGCTTCTTTCTCTACCACGAAGTACAAAATACATCACTATGCGTTTCCTCATCCTCACAGCTTCTCTCCTCGGCGTCACCTTCGCTGCACCAGCTACCAACGCAGCTCTTGAGAAGAAAGATACTATCATCGACTGGACTGGAACATGCAACCGCCAGACCAACGTCTGCACTTCTAGCTACAGTCACCTATCATATCATTGTGTAAGTATAATAGCTTCATTCCCGCCTCTCTGGGATTTCATGCCCCTAAGGWCAAAGGGGAACTAGAACAAGCCAAGTTGACATCGAGATGGATCCGATGCTGATTTGCGCTCCAGCCCACGGGCCAAACTTGCACCACCGCCTGCAACGGTGAAGATGATGTCACCACGGGTGTCATTGTGTTTGTATCTTGCCACTGAAGGAGAGTGAAGATTGGAGTTGGTACAATCGAAGCGAGGGGCAAGTACGAACACAAAAATCGGGAAATGACGATGAGAGCATCTCAATTCCTAGTCGCTGGTCCATATTACATGTACCTCAACATCTCAAACCTCCAGATACAAGAATCCACCAAGAAATCTCACCATCCCTTAGAGTGATACCCACCCGTTTGATCCAAGCTCTCGTACTCTCCCAGTTCCTTCTTTGAATCCAAACAAAGCTTGCCTATCTGCTTCCCCACATCAGAATGCCTACGCGCTCCGTGACAAGATTCTGGCGGAGGCTCGTCGACAGCTCGTTGGAGATCATGTTCCGTCGGACATCGGAGTCGCTGCTCACAAAAGCTGAGACCTCTCCCTCATCATTCGGTACAGGCGGATCATGCGTTTGTAGAGCATCAGAGCGATTCCGGCGAGCAGCGTGGGATCCCCGCGCTGGGTTCCTTTGGCCTAGCATAGTAGTGATTAGGGATTGGTGGCGCTTGATGCTAGACTCGACGCGTTGGAAGAGTGGGTGTTCTTCGGCCTTCATATCCTCGCTGTCCTCCGACAAACCATCCCATTCCGAAGCGTCGTCGGTGTCGGTCGCTGCGTAGGTTTCCGATTCGTCGATGTTATAGTCATCACCATCACTCAAGCAGCTTCCTACATCTGCTTGCGTATCTCCAATCTTTGCGGCGGTTCGGCTATTGCTGGATGAGGTTTCAGGTGTGTCGCTTTCGCTGCTAGAGGATCCGCCCAGAGTGAAGACCTTGGCCTTCCCACTCTTACGGGTATCTTTCTTCACAGTCCTTTCCCTGAGTCAGCGAGTTACATTATAATGTTCAGGGAGGCGTGTAGCATACGTCTGGTTCTGAACGAGGTACTTGTTCGGAACAAGCGAGAAGTCCGATTCATAAGAACTATCCCGACTCAAACTTCGCAGTCGACCGGAAGGTGTGGGTATCGGACGCCTTGAGACATTCATCGAGGGAACATTCACGTCCCGTATTGAGTCTACTTTGCCGCGCTCTAGTTCTGGCAGCATATGAACGTATATATTTCGCATATCGGCTAGAGAAAACGACTCGCTGTACTGATTTGGAGTGTTGACGAAGGCGACGAATGAACACGCCAGATTGTCTGGTAGTAGGTCCCATATCATCAATGGCAACGACAGAGTCACAACGGTCGAGTTACCCCTATAGACTCCTTCAACAGTCGCGTATTTGACGA
>QYSG01013946.1:0-15041 GCA_003988875.1 Lachnum nothofagi
TAACTTTTAACTTTTTGATTTATTAATTGGTTTTTATTTTTTAATTTAATTTTTATTTAGATTTTATATTAAAATAATAATTTATAAATTTTTTTAATTAATTTATATTTTATTATTAATTATAAAATAAAAATATAAAAATAATTTAATAGTTTTTTTATTTAGTTTATAATATTATTATTATTGAAAATTATTATTATTTTTTATAAAATAATATTAAAAATTATAATAATATATATAAAGCCTATTTTTTAGCCTAAATAAACTATAATTATAATATTAATTAATTATTTCAATTAGCGCTAATAGCAGTATAAAATAGGCCATAAATATATATTTTTAAGTATAAATTACTTTTTTAATTTAAAAGTATTATAAAACTATTAGAAAAAAGATTTAGAATTGGTTTAAAAGGTCTTTTTGGCGGAGTAGGCTTTTTAGGGTATTAAAACTTTATAAAATAGGGAATTTATGCTTTTGGCTTTTATTTCAAAATTCAAATATAGTTATACAAGTTCTAATATATAAAATATTTATATATAAATTCTAAGTTTAGTACTTTTCTATATTCTATAAAAGGCCCTAAAATAGCTATATTATCCGCTAAATGTAAATAACTACTATTATTATTATTACTATTACCACTACTACTACTACTATTATTACTACTATTGCTACTACTATTATTATTATATTATAAAAAACAAATATTAAAATTTAATAATTTTATATTAGAATTATTAATTTTCCGCTTTTTTCCAAAAGTAGGAAACTATTGTAATGTTTTTTTTATAAATGAAAATAATTTCGGTTTTAAATTTTTGTATTTTATAAATCCTTTATAGCCAAATATTTAATATAATAGTAATGGCTTTTATTCACTTATTCTAAATATTATAATATTTTTCTATTTATTGTAATATTTATTTCCATTAATAATACTTTTTAATTTTTGCCATAGAATATATTTCTATTTGTTTGCCGCCGTTATACTATTATTTTTTTTTATTATTCGAGTTTTTTAGCTTTATAACTATAATGCCGGTTGCTTTTATTTTTTGTTGTTTATTATTAACCATATTAGCGCTCATTATTTTTATTTTATGTTCTTTGAAAAAATATTTACGCTTAATGGCTTTTTGCCTAGCCTATAATAAAAGTAAATATTATAAAAAATTAAAAGTAAATATTTTATTTATAATAGTTTTATTTTATTTTATATTAGTAATTTTATGGATGTTTTTGGCTATTTCTTTAATTTATTTTAATGAACATATATTTTTCGCGGTTATATACTAATTTACCATAGTAATGCTTTTTTTTTTTGTTTTTCTCCTATATATTATCTTTTTTTTCTTTTTGGTTTTCTTTGTTGCTTTTTTTGTATATTTTATTTTTTTGAAGTTATTTGCATTAAATTCTATAATTTATACTAATTACTTTTTGGATTTAATTAATAAAACAGCTAAATCCGCTATAGCAATAGCATTTAATATAGCTAAATAAGCATTAATCTATTGTTAAGTCTTTTTTTGGCTAATAATAAAATATGCAAAAGCCGTTTTTGGTAGTTATATTTCCCTGTTATTAATTAAAATTAAATATTTTTTATAGTTTTTTTTGTTTTTATTCTTTATATTTTTATTTTTTTTTTTGTTTTTGTTTTTGTTTTTTTTTTTACTATCTTTTTCCTTAGTTTGGTTTTTGCTATTTTATTTAATTTCCATTGGTTGTTTCTCGGCTTTTTTTGCATTTGGCTTTATTTTAATTTATTTGAATTTTTTTGTAATTATTTTTTTTATATATAAGTAATTTATTATATATTTTATAAAATATATAAAATAAAATTTAAAATAATTTAAAAAAAAAATTTACAATTTTATAAAATTATAATTTAATATAATTTAAAAAGAAAATTTGTAATTTTATAAAATTATAATTTAATATAATTTAGGAGGAAAATTTAAAAAGCCTATAAAAAGCCAGTAAATTTTATAAATAAATTAACAATGTTTATTGACCGATTTTAGTATATTGTTTTTTAAAGAATCAAATTTGGGTCGCGGCAGAATTATATTTATAAATAAATAAATATTGTATACTAAAAAAAAAAAAAAAAATATTTAGCGGCAAAGAATATTTATTATGTTAGCGCCAATGGTAAATATAATTCTATAAAACCAGTCTAGTTATTTGCAATTTTAACCTTATTTCCTTAGGCTTTTTATTTGGTTTTTATTTTTCCTTGTTTTTAAATGATTAAAGGCACTTTTAAAAATAGATTTAGTACCTAGAGTTCCAAAGGAATGCCAATGGCCATTTAGTACTTTAGCTTTGCAAATGCCAAATAAAAATTTCTATAATTAAGGCCGTTTTATCCTTTTTATTAGTTTTGCAAAATAATATTGATTTATTTAAAAACAAATATGCTCTAGTGTAATTTAAAGTTTGCCTGCTTTTATATTAGTTGGCTCTATAGATTAGACTTTTTATTAGATAATATAAAGATATTTAATAATATTGCTAATCCAAAGATTTATTTTTAAATTTATATAATAGTTATTTAATATTAGAAAGAATTAGTTTTATTAATAGAAAAATATTAAATATAATATATTTAATATATTTTTTGGTAATAAACTATTATTACTGTTTTTTTAATAAATGGCTTTAGATATATTGCAGTTTTTTTGGTATTAATCCCAATTTTTTGTTTTAGTTAACTATAAGTTAAAAGTTTATTAATAATATTTATTAAATATTTTTTCTGATTTTTATTGCAAATTTATACTTTTTTATTTAATGACCTTTGGTTTAAATAAAATTATTGATTTTGTTCTAATATATTTAAATAAATATATTATATAATTTCTTTAATATAATAGTATTAATATTAAATTTATTATAAAATTACTTAAATTTCTATTTTTGCTTTCTTTGTCCTTTGCCTAGTATATTATATTATTATATATATTATATAATTTAATACTATAAATATATAAATAGGCAATATTAAATTCGTTGATTTATTTTCGTTTAATATATACTATTTATTTTAAGTCAGAATTGCAGTTGGCTGAGCTAATGCGTATACTTAATATAATTTTTATTATAAAAAGTTTTAATTCCGGCTTTTTCCTATTCCAGCTATATGGAGATTTTTTGGCAAAAATTAGTATTAGTATTTATTTAAAATATTATTATACATATATTTTATATTATAATAAAAAAAAAAAGAAGTAATAATAATATAAAATTATAATTTAACCAAATAATCCAATAAATGTTATTATAATTACTTTAAAAGTTGCATTTATTAATTATATAATTTTCAATAATTTTTTTATTAATGATTTATTTTATTTTTGCTTAAAAGAAAATAATATTTTGGTTAAGGCCTTTTAATATTTTATATTATATTAATTTTTATTTTTTGTTTTTTTTTATATAGTTATTTTTAATTTAATTAATTATAAGCCTAATGGCATTATATATAAATTTAATTTTATGGATATTAAGGATTTTAGTTTATTGGCTAATATTAGGCAATTTAGTTTTATTAAATTATTTGTCTAATTTAGCAATAACTAAAATATTATTATAATTTGTTTTTAAATATTTTTTTATTAAATTTTATAAATTATTAATAATTATTTTTTTGTAGTTTTTTGTAATCCGGCTATAATATAGTTTTATATAAAATAGTTTAGTTTATAGAAGTTTGTCATTAGTTGCCGCAGAGCCTATCGTTATTAAAGCCGGCTATTAAAAAATATCCCTTAAGCCTTTAGGCGTAATTAGATTGCTTATTTGTGGATTTTGCACTTAGGAGTTTAATGGATATAAAGGCATTATTGCCCCAAATAAATTTATATATATAAAAGCAAATTTATATATAAGATTTTTTTATATATTATTCTTTTTTGATTATATTTTAAATATTTTTATTTTTAGTTTATAAATATTTATATAATTTACAAATTTTTTTTTGATTAGCGAACCTTAAATCTCCAAATAATTTCTTTGGTTTTTTTTTAAATTTATAATATTTTAATTTATTATAAAATTTATAATATTTAAATTTAATTTTTTAAATTGCCAAACCTTAAAAATTAGTATTTTACTTCATTTAAATTACTTAATAGTACTTATAATTATTTAATATTTTATTAAAAGTTTACATTAAATATCTGCTAAAACTCGCCGTTATTTTTTGTAAAACTTATTATTTTTTTTGTTTTTTTCTAATGTAATTAGATTATTTGCAAAAGATCATCGGTAAAATCCAAAATATTTATTTTTGAATCTTTAATGTAATATATTAAAATATTCTAGTGATATTTTTTTATATTTGTGCAATAGTTATATTATTTTTTGCTCGCCGACTTTATTATTATTTGGGTTTTTTTTTTTTTGATCTGATTTTTTTAAATAGGTAAATATATTTCTTTTGTGGAAATATTTAAATAACCCCTAATTGCTTATTACTGGTCGGGCCGAATAGTAATTTTTTACTAAAGTCCTATACTAAACCATATATAGTTTTTTAATATTTATATATATTTTATATGTAATATCAGTTAGGCGAATATAATATTTAAATGTAAAGCTTTTGTATTTTTTTTGAATATATTTGGGAATATTTTTTATAAATAAATTTGGATTTGGATAAATATATATAAAAATATTTTGCCTTAATTTACTGCTGTTAGCTATATTAAAGGAAATGTAATTTTTTTTAAATATAAAATATTTTATTTTTTTAATAATTTTATTAAATATATTAAAATGATTTTATATAAAAAATAAAATAAATTACAAATAAAGATTATAGTGTATATTAAAATTAGTATTAATATTTATTATATTTCAAATCATTAAAATAATTATTATATTTCCTGGAATATATTTATAATAAATATTATACTAAAGCTATAGTATTTTTTCTTATATTCAAATTATATAATTCTTTTTATTTTAATTTATAAGTTTTTTTTTTAAATGTATAAGTAATGCTATTATAATGCAATTTAGTTAAATATATTTAATATAACTTTAAATATATTTCTTTTTATTAGTTTTTTCCAAAAAACCAAAATTATAAATTTAGTTATTATATTTTTAGGTTTTGTTAATAAATATACAAATAACAAATATTTATTAATTAACCGTAAAATACTTAAAATAATAGGTTTATAAATATTAATAATAATAGCTAATAAAATTATAATATTTTTAATATTAAATATATTTGATTTTATTGGGATTTTAAAATATATAATTGTCATAAAGCCGGCTAGATTAAATCTTATTTTTTTCTAGTTATTATATAATTATTTAGTGAAATATTTTATTATATTAATAATATTTATAAATATAAATAAAAAAAAATTATATTAATTAATTTTTATTATACGTTTTTTTTTATAATATATATAATATTTTAGCATAATGTATTTTAAGCGGTATTATTATTTATAAAATTAAATTCTACAAATATTCTAGGTTTTATTTATTGAAAATTATTCGATTAAGATTTTTTTTTTTAAGTATATTATTTTAATTATTTTTATAATATAAATATAATTATTATATTAATATTTTTTAGTTTTAATAATATATAATATTATTTTTTATTAGAATCTTTTTTAATTTTATTATAATATATTTATGGTTAATCGATTTTCTTTGTATTTATAGGCATAAGCACTTTAATACTTTATTATAAATATAAGTAAAATTTGTATTTCTAATTTTATAAAATTATGGCAAAATAATTATAAGAATTGGATTTTTACCAAAGATCTTATACAAAAATTTTTCTGAAATTACGCCAAAGTACATTTATTTGATATATATTTTACTATATAAAAGCCATTATATTCTCTACATTAGATCTGCCTTGCCTGCTTCTATCGAAAATCTAATAATAAAAATGGTTACTATTGGGGTTAGGATAGCAACTTCCAATGGCATTAAAGAAAAAATCAAGGACTATATCTAATATATTATATATTATTAAAATTAAAGATTTTTATATTAAATACTTATGATTTTAATTCGGCTAAGAATAAGTTAAATAATAAAAAAAACGCCAACGACCCCGGATACGCTTATGATTTCTAGGTTATTTAATTGGACAAAAAACATAGAAAAAAATAGGAATGTTTTGATTAGATTGGGCTTATAAATACTATTTATTGGTATAAAAATTATATTTGTTTTATAAATTTATATAAAAAAAAAAAGTTTTTTTATTTGGTATATTTTCTAAAAATAATAATAAATAAACTATTTTAAGATATATGGATTATATTATAATATAATATTATATATTGATTTGTTTTATATATTTGTAATAAATACTTTGCTATTATAAAGTATATTATATTTGCTTTGCTTGGATTTTATGTATATGCTTATAATTTAGGCTATTAGCTTTATTATAGGCTTATTTAATATTATAGCCTTAGTTTTAATAATAGAAAGTAAATCGAATATCTATGGTTTGCCTTTTTTTACTTTATTATAATCAAGTATATAACTTTTGTTATCTAGCGAAAAATACTTTTAAAACAAATGGTTATATACCAAAATAATTTTTAATACTAAAATCTCGGATATTAACTTAAAAAAAAATATATCTATATTATAAATAACAAAAAAATATCTTAATTATATCTAAAGAAAATCCAAAAATATTTAATTAAATATTTATGTATAAAACCAAAAAAATATATTTTAAAAATTATGCAAAAATTTTCCAAAAAGCAAATCCAATGATTTATAATAAAGCAAAAAGTAATATAAACATTGCCTTTAAGATTATATAAATGCTTTTATTAGTATTTTATATATAAGAAAAATTAAAAAAATTTTTATTATATATTTATAAAAAAAAATCTTAATTAATTGGATTTTTTTATTTTTATTACTAAAATTTTATTTATTTTATTTATTTGTTTTTGGCATTTATCCAAAAAGCAAAACATTTGCAAATAATATTATAATATTATAAAATAAATTAATAAAAAATTTATAAAAATAGATTAGCAAAGAAAAAATTAGCCTATTAAAAGCAATATCCGAAAAAAATATATTATAATATTAAATATATATAATATTTGCAAAGAATTTATTAAACTTTAATATATTATTATTGCCTAAATCTAAAAATAAAGGAATCTACAAAATTCTATTAATTATTGAAATATAAAAAAATCAATAATTTATTTAAAAAAACTTTATAAATACTTTTTTTAAATATAAATAAAAATTAATAAAATAAAAGCATTAATTATAAATTTATTTGGTTTTATACCCTAATATCTAAAAAATAATTTATAAATATTTGATTTTAATTTTATTAATTTAAAAAATAAATTTAATTTTTGAATTTGGCAATATGAAATTACTAAAGCTAATGCTTTTTGCCTATAATTTGATATTATAAAAAAATATATTACATAGGATTTTCTAAATAATTTATTGATTTTATAAAATATTAATTTATTTTATTGATTTTAATATATTTTTGAAAAATAATAAATTCTAAAATACAAATAGTAATAGCTAGCGAAATATTATAGAAACAAATTATAGTATTTTATATATATTAAAGGTAATATAGTTTATTTGCTGTTAATAAAGAATTTTTTTATGTAAAAATTATTTATATATATAAAAAATGTAGAATCTATCAAATAATGCATAAATAAACTTATTAGATTTTAATTAAATCTTTTAAATAAATTTTAGAATATATTCTTTTGTATAGTTTTAGTTTTAATATAATATTTATAAAATATAATTCTTTTGATTTAAATAAAAAATATTTTGTTTTTTGATAGTTTTTCTGATTTATTAAATATTAAATCTTTGGAATCTAATTTATTAGTTTTTGGTATAGAAATAATTCCAAATAATAAAACAATTTTAAATAAAAAACTTAATTTATTAAATTTAAATAATAATTTGGTAAATAATTAAATCTTAGAGTTTAAAGTTCTTTTAAAAAAGCAAAACCGAATTTTGGAAGAAAAAGAATCTGGAATTAATAATATTATATTATTGTAACTAAGCTAAAACCGATATAATTATAATATTCTTTTGGCTGGTAAAGCGGATATTCTTATAACATTAATTTTTATACATTAAATCTATTATTA
The DNA here is from genome assembly GCA_003988875.1 of Lachnum nothofagi. Lineage (NCBI taxonomy): Eukaryota > Fungi > Ascomycota > Leotiomycetes > Helotiales > Lachnaceae > Lachnum > Lachnum nothofagi. The sequence goes on from QYSG01013946.1 coordinate 8,169, forward strand.
GTTTTATATCCTACTAATAATCTATTTATATTCTTATTTTAATTATTGCCTAAAATACAAAATATATGCATTAGCAAATATTTCATTTTATTTCTGCAAAAGTATATATTAATACTATTGCATTTAATGTTTGCTTAAACTGTAAACTATCTATAGAAAAAGCTAATATAAAGTATATTTTCGGTTGGATTAGTTCCTGTTTATATTACTAAGCAAAACTTTTGCTTAGCGGCCTTTGGCAGAGAAGCAGTGCCTAATAATTCTTTTTTGTAATTGGCCGATTTATTTATTTTATTATTTTGTTTTTTAGCTATTATTTATTTTTATAAATCCGATTTGGTAAAGCTAAGCCACAGATAAAGTAATGATTTTCAAAGAAAAGAACTACTTAATAAAAAAGCCGCAAAATCAAAAAAAACGTAATTATTATATTATTAGATTATTGCCGCCTGTTTGTTATTTTTTAAATAAAACAAATTAATATTGATTATTATAATATGATTTTTAATAAACAAAATATACAAAATAGGAATTATATACCGATTTAAGTAATCTATAAAATCATATTATAATTCAATGTATTATATATATTATTTAAATTATCCCCAATTGCATTATTGCTATTCGAAGTTTTGCTAATAGATATATTGCCATTTGAAGCTATATTATTTAATGTATGCTTATTCGAAGTACTTTTATTTAAAGGCATTGGAAATATAAAATATTTAGGGTACGGCCATTAATCTTTATAAGGCAAAGTGATTTTGCTATTTTATATTTTGTTCTTTTATATATAAATAAAATCCGCAAAAAGCTACTTGTTTTTTTTATAAGCGGGTTTAATAATTTGCTTTTTTTGGAAAATATAACCTTTGGCTAAAATAAACTTATTTATATTTGTAATATAAAGTTTAATAAAAAATTTCTTAAGTTTTTTATTATTTAAATTAAGCCGGCTATATAATTTAACTAAAACTTCTAATATATATATTAATGTTTTAATATAGTCATTTTCCTGTATATGCCGCAGAATTGTAGTTTTAATTGGCATTGGGAAATTATATTATTTTCTTTGCATATAATTAAAATTAAATAATGTATACTTGGTTTTGGCCCTAAATCAAAAATAGATCTTTTATTCTATTGCCTTTTTGTACTTCTAAAGATTATTGTTATATATAGCTTTTAGGCTTTGGAGTTGCTTGTCCCGCTAGCCTTAAATAGCTTATATAGTTTTTTGCTGTTGTTTTTGTTGTTTTGTAGGTTAGGCCTTGCAAAGCCAAGGAGTACGTTTATTAGATATTCTTAAAGATAGATATATAGGCTAGAAGGCAATGAATGTTTTTGAATAATAAAGGTAATATTATAGAATAGTAAAGTTTATAAATTGCCCTTAAATACTTAAAATGACTGGAAAGGATATAAAATAGAAAAAAGGTAGATTTTACATTGCCTAAACTCCGTATTTTAACTATATTACATTAAACCATTAGAAATTAAAATATATTTAGGCAAGTTTAATATTTTCTTATTTTATACAAATCCCCCCTTTATAGCCGATTTATTAGCTTTTTTTTATATATATTATATTTTTTTTTATTAAATACTAAAAAGCACTTATACTAGTCTAAGTTCGCTTAAACATTAGAAAAAAGCTATGATTCTAGTATATACTTGTATAAAAAATTTTATATTTTATAGTCAATGTAATTGCAATTAGTAATAGGCCGTAAAAACAAATTACAACTTTTTATTTACTTATATTAAACTTTTGAAAAATTAGTAGCTAATAGCTTTTAAACTAAATAAAAAAATTACTTTAATTATATTTAATTTTTTATTAAAGGTATTAATTGGCTTTACTAATTCGAAAATGCTTCGCGATAGTAAGACATAATTATTTTATTATAGTTTTAAAAGGTTCGAATTATGTTTACCAGTAAATATAGCAATAATTATTTATTTTATATTTGCATTTTTTTTTTTAAGTAATTAAACTTAAAGTAATATTTATTAATATATTAAAAATATTTTTAGCAATATAATTTTTTTTTTTAACTAATAAAAAAAATATATTCTATTTTAGAAATCATTTTGTTACTATGAATTTTGGTGTTTTTTAGAATTTTATTAAATGCATTAATATATATATTTATTATATTTATAAAACTTAAAAATATTATATATTTTCGATGGGCTAGCATTTGCAGTTGTTAGTGTAAGTTTTATATAATTTTTTTTATTAGATTTTCTAAATTATATTTAATAAAGTATTTTGCCAAATAATTATTGTTTTTAGTTTGTTTATAGGTAGTAATCCAAATAATTAAAATTAGATTTATTATTATATAATATAGTATAGCATTGTAATTATATTTAGCGGATAAATAGCAAAACTAGTATTTTAGGATTTCCTATAGGGCACGGGAATGTGCTAAATTTAGGATTTATATATAAATAATGTTTTATATACTAGAATTTATATAACTATATATAAAATTTTGGAATAAAAGCCAAAAATATAAATTCTTTGCTTATAGGCTGCCTTTGCCAAAAAAGACTTTTTAAACCAAGCCTAAGGCCTTAATTCCGCGGTTTTGCAATGCTTTTAATTTAAGAAAATATTTTATAAATAAATATATATTTAAAAGCTTATAAAACATATTTTTTTTTATTAGTTAAAATAGTTTATATAATATTATTGTTTTTTATTTTTTTTTTATTTGGCTAAATAATAGTTTATGTATATATTATAGTTTTAATATTATTTTTAATTTTTTTTTGCTTTTGCCTAATAATATAAAAGTATTTTTAAGTTGGCTATTGTTAAAAGTTTTTTATTAATATATATATATATCCAAGGGCCAGAAAATTAGCTATTTATTTATACATTGTTTTTTTTTTGGCTTTTTGTATCCTAGGCTGTTTTTATATAAAATTTGCTATTGCTTTAAGTTATAAAAAACTATCGAAATATGCAAAAATAGCTTTAATAATTTGGTTTATATCTAAAATAAAATTACTATATATAAAAATATAGTTAAATGCAAATACTATTCTAAAAAAGCCTAAATAGCCCCAAAAAAAACCATGGTGGCCTTATAACTTCTATTATACATAGATTACATTTTCCGTTGGTTTCGGAATTTTATTACTTTTAAAAAAATTTAATTTTAGATTTATAAGCTAAAATATCAACTAATAGGAAAAAATATAACTTCGCCGGCTTTATTTATTATTATATTAATTTAGATTATTATAAAAATAAAAGTTTTAATAGTAAAGTTAGTATTTATATAATATTCTAATATAAAAACTAATATATTAATTGTAAATTTATAATTTAAATAATAAAATTATTTAATAATATATAAGTCATATAATGCCTATATGTTAATTGCTTATTTTTTATTATTAGGTTTTGGCTGACTAAAGCAAAATTTTATTTTTTAATTATTTTATTTTTATTGGTATAAATGCTATAATTTAAGACTAATATTTGTTTAAATTTGCTATTAGGCAAATATTAGCATTTTTATATTTAAATTATTAAATATTAATTTTTGATTTATTTTAATAAAATTATTTTTTGTTTTTTAAAATATTAATATATTTTAAATTTTTTATATTATTATTATTTTAAATTTTTGTTATTTAATATAAATATTAAAGTAATTAATAAAATTTTAAATTTTATTATTTAATATTTAAATTTTATATTATATATATTTGGTAATTTTATGATTTATTTTTATTATATATATATTCTAAGGGCTAAATCCCTATTCGGTTATTAATACTAAAAAAATGCCGGCGCTGCAAAAAAATTAAAATTTATAAAATAATTTCTAAAGTTATTATATTTTTTAATAGTAATTGTTTTTTTTGATTTTTGGTATATTATATAGATTTTTTATAAAAATTATAATTATTTGTTTTTTTTATTTAAAAAATTTATTTATTAAATACAATAAAAAGCTTGGGCCTAACGCCGGGAATATATTCTAATATTTGTAAATATAATAAAGTTTATAATAAATAAAATAAATAAAAATTTAATTAATAAAAATAGGTTTTTTGTTTTTATTTAGCATTTGGTATTATTTGGTAATTTATTTAAAAAAAATTATATAAAATATAAAGATATATTTAAGCCTAAAAAATATTCGTTTTAATATAATTTGTATATGCTTATAAAGGTAATATACTATATATTCAAATAATGAAGCGGCCTTTTTTAGTTAAAATTTTAATTTTTAATATAAAATATAAATTTATAAATTTTGTTTTTTCTGGTGATTTATTATATTAGCCTAAAGCCTTATAATATTTATTTAGCTATTTTATAAATTATAAACTAAAACTTCTAAAATTCTAAAAGCTTGATTTTTTATTTTAGATTTTAGAATTAGGGATTTATAGAATTTATATTTATTATAATATTAATTATTATATTTTTGCATTTTATAATATTGTTTATATATAATAAAAAACTAATATTTTTATTTATTTAAATCCCTAAATATATTAGTTTTTATATTATTTTGTAGTTAATTAAGTACTATAAATCGAAATAAATATATATAAAAAGGTATTTTTAAATAAAGATTTAAAAAGAAATAAAAAATTTATTACTATTTTATATAAATTTTGACCAAAGCAAAAAATTGCCTATATTTTTCTATTATAACCTTTTAGCTTTTTTAGCTATTGCAAATTATTGTATTAATATGTTTAAATAAATTTATTTTATAATTTTATGTTTTTAAAAAACCAAAATAAATATAATAATAAAACTAACAACTAAAAAATTATTTTTGAATTTTATTTAATATTAAATTTTATATATTATATTTAAATACATTATTATAAATAATATATATATATATATACATAAATTATAATTTAATAATATAATATTATGTCTTAAAGTTACTGAAGATTACGTTATTTGAAATAGGAATCTAATAAAGCTTTTTGAATAAAAATCTAAAATATAAATAATTAAAATTTAGGGTTTGGAATTCCAGCTAAAATATATTTTAATATATAATTATTAGTAGTTATTAAATATTTTTTCCGTAGTTTTCCAACGGCAAATATAAATAACAAATTTAACTAAAGTTTCTTTCGCAAATTTTACTAATTTAGAGGTTTGTGGCGATGTAGTAATTTGCTTTATATCCTAAAAACATTTAATAATTAAATTAGTGTTATTTTTCCGAGAACTCCAAAATTTAAATAATAATACAAAGCAGTTTTTGCGGCTTTAAATAATCATTAGTAATCGGCGATAAGCAGAAAAACTCGGGATTTATTTTATTGTCCTTATGGAAATACTATGGTTTTTTGGCATAATTACTATTTGAAAATGTTTTTTAGACTTTTATAGGTTTTTATTACTTGGGAAGTAGTATTATAATAATATAAGTTATTTGCTTTTTTTTCTAAGTAAATAATATAATTATATATATTATTTAAATATATAGAAAATATAAATATTTTATAATAAATTAATGTAAAAAAGGATATTAATAAAATTTTAATTATTTTTTATTTTAATTTTAATTAATTAGAAAAAGTATTCTAAATATATTATGTTAATAATAAATTATAGTTAGTTAATATATGCTGAACTTTTTTTATAACATAAATAGGAAAAAGCAATTTTTCCTATTTCTATGTATTTTAATTAATTAGAAGTTTGTAATTATAAAGTCCGGTTTTGTTCAATTTGCGGAGCTAGTTTAAAGAAAGTTTCTCTGGTATGAATTATATTAATATTTTGTTTAGCCTTGATTTACTGTAAGTAAAGGGATTACCGGAATTTATTTTAAAAGTAGATAAGAGCTAAATTTGCCTATTTGAGTTATTAGGCCAAGAAAATAAAATATAATAGTAAATATTTATATTTTGTGTTGCTGGTTTTTACATTAATATATAATATAAAGAAAACGCTAATTTGCGGCTTTTGCAAAATAAAAATATTTAAATATATTTATTAATAACTAATGTAAATTAATATTTTATTTATTTCCCTAAAAGTCTGCTTTTTTCCATTTGAGAAGTTTATAGTATTATTATTTAATAGTGTTTTTTTTAAAACTAAAAATCTAATACAAAATAATAAATAATATATATTATATAATATAATAATGCCAATATTATAATAATGGCAAAATAAAAATTTTTAACTAGTAATTTTACTTTTTTTTTTTTTTTTAAATAATTTGCAAAATAAAAATAATAGGTAAATTAATTTTTGGTAATTTTTAGTTTATTTTTATTAATAAGTTTTAAATTAGTTTATTTTATAGTTTTTTTATTTTTTGTTATTTGGCAATTTTAGCTATTATTTAATAGTTTTAGCTATTACTAAATAATTTTGGCTTTTTAATATTTTTTTATTATTTAATGGTTTTGAATAGTCTTGGTTTTTTAATATTTTTCTATTATTTAGTGGTTTTGGGCAGTTTCGGTTTTCCTATGTTTTTCCATTATTTAATAGTTTTGGGCAATTTCGGCCCTAATGAATAATTAGCCGTTGTAAAATTATTTTAATAAAATTTACTAATTTAAAATTTGCAAAATTTAGGCTAATATATAATAGTTTAAAAAAATAATATTTGCGAATTTGTAAAGTTTAGTTTATATTAATTTTCTATAATAAACTATAATTTTTTATTTAATTTAATAATATATAAAATTTGAAATTTAAATATAATGAAATATTGTAATAAAAGAATTTTATAAATATAAAAATTTAGCAATAGCTTTTAAAAATATTATATTTTAAATATAAAATATATTTAATTTATAGGAAATTAATATTATTGCTTTTGTTTTTAAAATTTAATTTTAATAATATAAATA
>QYSG01013957.1:0-15026 GCA_003988875.1 Lachnum nothofagi
TAAAAATATATATATATATATAATATAAAATAAATTAAAAGATTTTTTATTTAATTATAATAATAAATAAAATATTAAATTAGTTTTTGCTATTATAAATTTTAAAAACTAATAAATATAAAATTTAATTTTTATAAAAACCTTTTATAAATCCTATGTAATAGCCCCCAGAAGGCCAGCGAAGTATCTTTTATTAATAATAATATAAATAAAAGTAATAAAAATAAAAATAATATTAATAAAAACTAAAAAATTATTATGCTGGGCTTGCCGTTACCCCGCGTAACGGCATATGTTATTTCTTTATATATTTTAATTTTAATTTTTTTTAATTTTATTTTTATTTTTGGTTTTTATATTATTGGCTTTAAGTGTTAATATATTCGGGCCTATTATAAGTTTTGGGAATTTACTGTTTTTAATAAATTATGTTTATTTTAAAATATTTTATTTTTTTGGGCTAATATACCCAAATAGAACTAAATTCTATTAATTTTATATATTAATTGTAAGCTTATTTTTTCCTTTTAACTAACATATATAAATTAATATATAAATTTAGACTAATTCTTTACTATTTGTTTTACTTTTACATTATTTTTATTATATGTTTTTATTATAATTAACCGGCAAAATACCTTATTTTAAATTTAGTTTTAAAATTTACTTTTTAGCGGAAATATAGGTAACAATATGATAATAATTTATTTTATAATTATATTATTACCTCCTAATAGTTTTGCAATAGTTTAGTTTTATATATTTACGGACTATTTGCCCGAAAAATATCATTATTATAAATTTGATTTTACAATTAAATTTATTAAAAATTATATTAAAAAAAGTATATAAAAAATTTATTTTATTATTGTATAATTTTTGGATCTATGTTTTTACTTATGCTTTAGCTAAGTATAAATTTAGCGGAAAAGCTTTTTTTTAGCCGGATTATAGGTTTTATATTTAATTATTTTAAAAAAACTATATTTAAATTACAAAGCGTAAAATATATATAAAATATAAATATATATTCTTCAATTAGAAATTCAGAATATGGCCAAATTGGTTTTTATATTTAAAACTATATATAATTTGGTTTTTTTATTATATAAATCTAGGAAAAAGTTTTTTTATTAAACCACGGTTTTTGTATTTATAGTCTATTTATTTAAAATCGATTTTTCTAATAGGAAATTTATTTAAATTATAAAATATAGATTTTTTCTAAGGCTTTCTAATCGAAAATCTCCCTATTTAGCTGGTTTAATGTATTAAAAGTAATAATGTTAGTTATTTTTTATTTTTTTAGTTTTTGTAATATTAATAATTAATAAAAAAAAATTTTAATTAATTGATTTTTGCATTTAATATAAAATATAACAATTAATAATAAATTTTTTTAAAACAAAAAATATATAATCTAATATTAACTTATAAAAAAAATTATTAATAATAAAATAATTAATTATATTATAAGGATTTTAAAATATTAGGCAAATGGCAAAACTATATGTAAATAATTTAATAATAAGATTATATAAATCTTTTTTTTATATTTTAGTTTTTTAATTTATTTTTTTATAATTATTCTAATAAGTTTATAATTTTTATTAATTATATATTTTAAAATGGCTACTTTTAAACCTATTTTCTATTTATTTCCTATTTTTCGCCAAAATACAAGTTTCCGCCCTAATTTCAATTTAATAAACTTAAAAAAAACTAAAATAAAGTATAAATAATTAAAAAACTATAAGTTTAAAATTTTAAAAATTAATTATTTAATTGAATTTTAATATTTGATTTTATAGTAATTTTTTTATTCCTTTTTCTACAAAGTATAAATATAAAGTCTATAGGTTTTGCAATCACCAAAAAGCCCCTAAAAATAAAAGCTATTACATTTAAAAATTTTTTTAGTAATATAATATATAAAATAACCTAAATTTTGCAAAAAAAAAAAAATATTTTATTATTTAATAATAAAAAAACTTTGCTAGACAAAAACCCCAAAAAGGCTAAAAATAAACCATAATTATTTTTTCTAAATATATTATTTTAATAAATAAAATAAAAAATATAATAATTTTATTATTTAATATAATAGTTTTTTTATTGTTTTATTTATTAAAAAACTTTGCAACTTTGCCAAAAGCTAAATTAAAATATAATACTAATTATAATTATTAAATTAATAATACAAAGAATTAAATATATTATTTTTAATATAAATATATGATTTATATATTAAATAATTATTTTTATAAATTATATTATTTTAAATTGTTGTTATTTGTATTTTTAAGTTTAGAATGTTTTTTTATTTTAAAAAAAGAAAATGCAAATTACAATATAATATACTTTTTTAATTTAAATAATAAATTATTATTAAAAAATCCAAATATATTTAATATTAATATAATTTCCTTTATAATATTTGTATTATTAAATGGCTTATTAGCGAATTTTATGCCAAATATTAGATATATGAAATAAACTTGTTTTAACTTTATAAAATATATACAATTTAAAGCTATAAATATATATATTTTAAAAATTAATCTACTTTAAGTTCCGCCAAAGCTTCTATTTAATTTTCTAAGTTTATCATTAAAGCCGCAGTTTACTTAGAATATATTACTCTAGTGCCGTAAATCCTATAACTATTCATTTAAATATGCTTTTATAAAATATTTGGTTTTTTTTTAATTTTTAATTATTTAATTTAAAAAATATTTAATTTTTTTAGTTGAAAATAATTGATTACTTAAAAACCTAAAAAAAAACATTATTTAAAATAACGTAAAATTGCGTTTTATTTTCCGGGAAAAAATGCTAGAATATTAATAAGCCATTATAATATAAAATTAAAAAATTATATAAAAAAAAACATAAATTAATATAAATGCAATTTTATATAATAATAAACCGATTTCATTTTATTTATAATTATAAATATAATAATATATTTTTATAAATATATTTTTTTGGACTTTGCTTATTTTTTTTTATAATTATATTATTATATTATTTTTATTATTATTTTAAATATTTTAATTAATGTTTATAAACAAAGTGAAAATTAATTAAAAATTAGTTTTAAATTATTAAATATTATATTTTTTAAAAAACACTAATAGTATTTAGAAAATATATTTATTATATTATTTTAATTTTTTTTAAAATTAATTTTTAGAATTTATATTTTAAAATATTTTTATAAAATATTTTTTTATTTTTTTATTTAATATATATATATATTCATTATTTAAATAACTATTAAAATTTTTTTTAATAATAATAAAACTATTATAATAAAACTTAAAAATAGTTATAAATAATTTTATTTTAGTATTAAAAGTTTATTTTTTTTATTTTTTTTTATTTTTTTTAGAATTTAATATTTAATGGTAATTAATTATAAACAAAAAAAAATAATTATATTTTTTGCAAAATATTTTTTATAATATTAATATTTTATTTATAATATATAATTATTTTAGAATTTTTTAATTTTAATTTTGTTTATTTTTATTAATTTTATATTATATATTAAATTTAATATAATTATAATGTTTTAATTTACTTTTTTTTGAAAATAATTGCAAATCCTAAAACAAAGTAATAAATATAAATTTTAATTTTAATTTTTATAATTTTTAAAATTACTTTTGGAATTATATTATAAAATATAAAATTTGGTTTTTGCATTGTAAATAATTACTTTTAATTTATTTTATAATAATAAATTTATATATTAAAATATATATATTAAAATAAAAATTATTTTAATATTTTAAGTTTATATAGAATTTCAGCAAAAATTTTTATGGGCCTATTTTAGATTTAAAGTAAATCAAATAGAAAATTTTTATATTTATATTAATTAAATTTGGAATATAATTTTTTTTATAAAATTGTATTACTTTTTTGTTTTTTTTTAAATGTATTTTCTAATATAAAATTAATTGTTTTTTGCAATTTGAATTAATTAGTAATATTATAGAAATAATTTTATATTTTGCTTTTGCAATATTTTATTAAATTAAAAAATATTAAAATTATTATTTATTAATAAGATTTTGTTTTGTTTTTATTATATTTTACTTATATTATTTTATTTAAAAAATAATAATTTATAAGTAAAATTCAAACTAGCTAAAACAAATAATTAACCTAATTATACAAATTACCCCTAGAAATAATATAAAAAATATATAATACTAAAAAAAAATAAAAATTATATTAAAAATAAAAGTTTTTATTATTATATAGTAAATAAAAAAACCTTTATATAAAAAAAGTAAATTAGCCGAATATAAAAAATCATTAGTTGTTTAATAAGCAATAAAAAATTAAAAACAATAAAGTAATTTATTTTAATAAAAAGCAAAGTATATATACTAATTATTAATATATAGTAAAAAATTAAAATTATTTTTAATTAATATAATTTTATATATAAATCTATAAATTAATATTTTTGTTTAAAACTTTAATTTATAGGAATAATATTTTTTAATATTTTTTAAATTATTACCAAATAAATTTTATTTTAATTTATAATTTTTAAAGTCAAAATATAATAATTTCAAATTAAATAAAATATATAAAAAAAATTATAATAACTAATAATTATTATTAAATTAAAAAATAATATTTTTTTTATTAATATAATTTTATAAATAAAAAAACAAATTAATTATTATTTTTAAATTTTTTAAAAAATAGAAAAAACTTATATAAAGAAAATTTCTAGCTTTTATCAATTATTTCATAAAATATTTTAATATAATAAAAAAGTTTCTAATAAAATTTTAATATAATATATTTTTTTATATGATTTTTATAGTTAAAAATCCAAAAATTCATTTATTTATAAAATTAGTTTTTATATAATATTTAAAATAAACTATATTATAAACTAGTAAATTATTATTTAATATTATTAAAAAACAAATATATCTAATTTAACTTTATTATTTAAAAAATATAATATATTTAATATATTTAAATTTATATATAATAAATATTTTATTTTATTAAATATTTAATAATAAGTTTTAATTCCGGAGAAAAAACTTTCGATTTATTTAATTGTAAATAATAAAAATATAGATTTCTTTTAATTTCATTAGAATAACAATTATTTATTTAAATAAAATCTGAATATATTCTACTATTAGATAATAGTTTTTTGGATATATATAAAAGTTAATTAAATTTACTAAGTTTTTATATTAAAGTTTTAAAAATATTTTAAATATATTAAAACTAATTTGTTTAATAATAATTATTAAATTTTATATTAATATAAAAAATATAATTTTAATTTTGTCTTTTTTATTGATTTTTCTAATAAAAATATATTTATTTTAGGGGCTTTTATATCTTACAAAAAATAATAAATCTAAGCTAGAACCGCATACCTTATTAGTAATTTTTCTTTTGAAACTTTAATTAAATTCTTTAAATAAAGAATTAGATTTAATTTTTATTTTAAATAAAAAATATAACAAAATAGATATAAATTTTAAAATTACTTTAAGCAAAATATTAATATTTTTTTTATATAATAAAAATTTTATTATATAAATATTACTTAGGAATCTAGTTTTTCTTTGATTTTTCTACTTAACTAAAAAATTAATTAAATTTTATAAGGTTTTTTTATTATTATTTGGAAAGCAAATACATTATTATTTAATAATTACTATATTTTAAATATAAACTAGTAAAAAACCTATAAAATAATCTTAAAAAAAATTTATTTTAAAGCTTTTTTATAATTGATTTAAAATAGCTAGTTATAGCGCTGGAGTAGAAGCAGAAGGAAAGGGGGGGAGGGGAAGGGAAGGGGGGGTGGGAAGGGGGCTTTTTTTGTTCTATGTTGAAATACGCCAAGAAGTTGGTAGCTAATACTAAGATCTATAAATTTTTATAAATTAGTTATTTATTCCAATTGTTTTAGGTTATTAATTAAATTAAAAAAAAACAGTTATATTATAAAAATATTTAAAACATTTGGATATTTGCTTTAAAGTTTTGCTAAAATAAATTTAATAAATATAAAAGTTTAATAAAACAAAAAAATATTTTTTTGTTATTTTAACTAATTTGATATTTAAAGTTTTTTATAACTTTTGCTAATTTAGTATTATTTTTTGATTATTAAAATATTAATAAACTATTATTATTATATTAATTTATTTATAAAATATACAAAATAAAATTTATAATAAATATATAATATAAACTAAAAGCCCAAATAATTATTTAATATATTGAAAAATCCAAAAATAAAAATAATTTATATATGCTTAGAATAGGCTAAACTATAGCAAAAAAAGCTAAAAGTTATTTAATACTAAACTATCGGCTAAATTGCTTAATAATTTACTATATATTTCGGCTGTTTAAAAAAACAAAATATTTTTTATATTTAATTCTATTATAAAATATAGCGGCATTATTTTAATTATAATATAAAACGGCATAATCAAAGCCTAATATAAATTATTTAAATATTTAATACTATGTATTTTTTATTTATTTTTATTTTAATAATATTTTTTAGTTTAAATATAATTATTATTATTTTATTTTTTATAGTTATAATAAACGTAATTAATTTATTTTTTAAATTTTGGTTAGATATTACCTAATTAAATATCTATTAAGATTTATTAAGTTTTTTTTGGTAAAACAAAATAGTTAAAAATTCTATATTTTTATTTAAATAATTTATTTTAGCTATAATTAATATTAAAAATATTTAATTTCCATTAGTAAATTAAATATTATTATATTATAATATATAAAAATTAAATATTATTATAGTTTTTAATAAATATATAATATTTATATATTAAAGTATTTTTTATAGTATAATATTTTGCCTAAAAAATTTTAAAAAATTTAAATAATATTTAATTTAAAGCTTAAGGTTTTAAAGCAAATAATAACTTTAAATAATTATTACAAAAAAAGTAAATTAATTGTATTTATTGGTTTTCAAAGTTCCACAAAAAACTACATAAATGTTTTTTAATTAATAACAAATTAATAATATATTATTCTAATTATAAAAAAAATGCTTTTAGCAAAAATCTTTATTAATTAAAAGCTAAAAATAGTAATAACGCCAAAAAAAGCATTTATAAGCTTTTTGTTTTTTTTTAAAACAACTAAAAAAAGTTAAACCTTAAGTTGTATTTTTTCAACAAAGAAAATCAAGTAACAAAAAATAGTTTTACAAAAAAACAAAAGTAGATTATTAAATATTTAAATTTTATTAAATATTTTTTTATTTTTTAAATATAAAATTACTAAATTAAATTTTTTATTTATATTTATATAATAAAATGGTAAAAAATTCTAATTATTTTTTTTAGGAAATTAAACTATTATATTATAAATAATTTTATTTATATTTATAATAAATTAAAAAATATTTTTTTATTAAATGAAATAAAAATAACTTTACTTTTGTTACCGCCTAATATAAAATAGTAATATACAAGCCTATGTAAAACTCCTATTATATAAATATAGTAATTATATTTAATTTAAAATATTCAAATTTCATTATTTCTTTTTTAATTTAAAGATATATTTATATTAACGAATATGGTTACTAAAGCGGTTTATATTATTTATTAAATAAACAAATAATAAGAAATACTAATAAAGATTTATTTAAAAAATTTTAATATATTATATCCCAAATTTAATAAATTATTAATTATATTTATAAAAAAGCTATTAAATTTTATATAAACTATTAATAATTTAATAATTTGGTTAGCTTTTATATAAATTTATATACTAAAGGCAAATTATATATATTCCAAAAAAAGAATTATCTTTAATATAATAAAATAAATAAATACTATAAAATAATATAATACCTAATTTAAATAAATTAAAAAAAAACCCTTTTATTAAATAAAAAATGCTTAAGAAATAATTAGCTTTGGTAGTTTTAAATAGATATTTAAAAAAAGTAGATAATACCGTAGTTATAAAGAATCCATGTAAATTTACTATAAATAATAATAAATATTATTTTTTATTATTAAATTTTTTTGTAATTCAAAAAAAAATATTTAATATAAAAAAATTTTTTTAATAATATTTTTTATAAAAAATAAATATTATATAAATTTATTTATATAATTTATTTAAAAAAAAATTTTAATTTAAATATATAATATATTTAATAATATTTATATTATATTTGATATTAATTTTAAATATATTTTAAAAATTATATAAAAGCAAACAAAGAAAATATTATAAAAATTATAGTTTTATTTTAAATAAATTAGTAAAAAATAAAATTACTTTTTTTTAAACAAATAAATAAAATTATTAGCAAAAAAAAAACAATTAAATCTTTTTTATTTTATTAATTTATTTAAATTATATTTTATTATACTATTAAAAGAAATCATTAGTTTTTAGACCAAATATAATTTTAAAACTATAAGTTATTTTTTAATAAAGTTTAATATATATATATTTATATTATTGTAGAAATTAATATCCTAAAGTTATTTAAAAACTATTATTAAATAAATTATAAAAAAAATTAGTTTTATTTTTGATAAATATTAATTTATTATTATTAATTTTATTATAATAAATAATATTATTAATTTTTTATTTGGTATTTTTAATAAAGTTTATTTTAGAAAATAGTTGATTTATTGGGATTTTATAATTGTATTAGAAATATTTAATTGGTTTGTTTTTATAAGATTTGAAATTTATATTTTATTTTATAAGTAAAATATAAATAGCAAAATTATATTTCTTTTAAATTTCTTTTATTATTAAAAAAAAATTAATAATAATAAATATAAAAATAATATTGGCAGCTAAATTTACTTTTGTTTATTAAATATAAATATTAACTATTATATTTTCTTCGAAATTAACAAATAAATAAAAATGATTTTTTATTATAATTTATTTGTTAATTATAGTATTATCCAAAATAAATTAAAATTAACTTTAATTAAACAAATAATAAAAATAAATATATTAAAATTAGCTTTTTAAATTAAATTTATTTCCTATAGGCGAAAATTATTTATTTGGATTTTAAATATATTAAAATAATAAATATTTAATTTTTTTTGTTAAAATATATTAATTTAGTTATAAGTTTATTTTATAATAAAAAAATAAATAAAATTATAGTTTAATAATAATTCGTAATACTAAACAGCGAATAATAAGATTTTTAATTAATAATTAAAATAATAAAATAAATTTAAACTAAATAATTAAAAAAATAATTAAAAACTATTAGGTATTTATTTAAAATAATATTCTAAAATTATGTTTTTTCCAAAAATATAAAAAAATAAAAGATTTTCCGCTTAGTTAAAATTCCAAAAAACTCCGGAAAATTATACAGGATTTCCGGATAGTCTTTTAAAATAAAGTATTTCCAAATAATTTAATTTAAAAAATAGTAATTTCTATATATTATTTATTATATATAAATATTAATAAAATTAATATTAAAGTATAATTTAAATTATATAATATATTATTTTTTATAAAATTAAAATTATATATATTTTTAGGTTTTATTTATTATTTTATTTAATTTAATAGATTTTTTAAAGATAGTTGTAGCAATAAAAAGAAATGCCTAAAGTTTTATTGCTTTGCAATTGGGCAAAGCATTTAATAGTAATTTATTTATAATTAATATATTCCTATAATATAACTAAATAATTATTTTTAGATTCAAAAATAATACTAAATATTTAATATATAATATATTTAGCAAAAATAATTTAAAGAAACTTTATTTATTGATTTAGGAACTTAATAGAAATAAATATATTATTATTTATATATAAAATGCTTTTTAATATATTACTATAAATAAAAAGCCTAAATTCGCCGTTATCCAAAAAGTAATAATAATATAATAAATTTTAGATTCCGTTATATAATAGCTAATATTCTTTGTTTTATTTCATTAGCCCCTATATCTACCTTAAATAATTATAATATTTAATATTAAAGTTTATTAATGATTAGTATTTCTTATAATTAGAAAATTATAAAAAAGTTATGTTCCACCGGCTTATTTTCTTTTATTTCTAATTATAGTTTTTTTCAAATCTATTATTCTTTTATATATAATTATTTTTTATTATTTTCTTTGTTATATTATTTATATTTAAAAAGTTTAATAATAATTTTTTCAAATGTTTTATATAAGTTAAAGACGAAAATCGATACTATCAAAAGAAAATAAACGTTAAGGACTTTAAATAAAAATAGTTTTTATTTTAATTAATTTCTGTTTATTATGTTTTTTTTGGAGATAAAACTAAAAAATTAGCGGACCTTTACTTTTGTAATAAATAGCACCAAATTAAAAAAAAGTATACTATTCCAATCTTAGAGCAATAAAAGGTTTTTGCGTTTCTTTTTCCGGATACTTTGGCACCAACGCCAATTCTTTAATTATAACAGTTAGTAAAGGCTTTTTCAGCCGTAGCTTAAAATCCAGTAATTTCTGATTTTTCAGAAGTGCTATCTACCACTTAATTACTCTATAACTATGCTGGAGACCGAAACAAAAAACAACACTATATAATTAGCCTAAGAAATATATTTGATAATATATCCCTACTAGGAATAATTCAGCAAATTCAATAAAGCGTTTATATTCAGGGAAAAGCACCAAAAATCCTATTTTAAGTAACTACTTGGGCATTTCAATGGAGTACTTACATTCAAAAATAAGAACCAGAAATTTAATTTAAAGTAATCCTTTAATAAAGCGTTTATATTTGTAAAAAGGCATTAGATAATACACTATAACTTTCTATTCTAATCTTAAATAATATGATTTTTTAATTTTAAATATAATTTATTTTATTTTAATTAATATTTAATTATAATTATAATTAAAAAAGTAGAATAATTAATTTGATAAAAGTCTGTGTAATTTGTATTTTAACTTTAGGGAATAATATTATTAAATATAATATTTATTAGAATAATATTTATTATAATTGTTTTTTTAAATAATTAATTGCGCCAACTAGTTCTTAATTTTATATTTAATAGTAAGTTTCCTTGCATTACAAAGACAACCATTTTCAATTAATATTTTAGTTATGGGCTTGTTTTAAATCATAAAATAAAAAAACTAATTAAAATCATTTAAAATAATACAAAATAAGTAAAATTCAAGTAATTATTTAAAACTAAGAAATTTCTTAGGGTATAATAGCTATAATTCAATAAAAAAAATATATATAGCTAGCGGTACTTTATTAGTATAATCTATAATTAAATATTTTATAAATAAATAAAATATATATATAATAAATAAAATATTGTTCTAATAATGTTTTAAGATTTTAAATTTGCAAAATATAATTTTTTTTAATTATAATAATATAAATAAATTTTTTATAAATTTAATTTTTTTTTTGCAGTTAACTCCTAAGCTTTCAATTATTATAATTTAACTTTAAATTTTATGAATTTAAGCTTTTAAAGAATAATTTTATATATTATTTATATATAGTTTTTAAAATAATTAATAAAGCTTAAAACTAACTTATTGGCTTTATAAATGAAATAGGAATATGCTATTATCGCCAATAGACATAACTGCAAATAACTTTTTATATAATTTATTATTTTAATTAATTAAAAAAAGATTTTTTTTATTAGTAAATATAAAATATATTAAGTTTTTTTTTATAAATTAATAAAAGCAATTATATTTAGTAAAATAAAACAGAAAAATAAATATTTAAGGTTTATTTTTAATATTATTTTTAATATTATTTTTAATAAAAATATTTTCCATTGTAAATATAATTTTATTATATAATTAATAGCAATAATATATTAAAAAACAATTTTTTCTAATATTAAATGTTGCAATCCTATTGGCTTGTAGTGCTCAACTAGGGTAGAGCGGGTGCTTAGTCATCAACTGGGCATATAAATCCTCTATACAGTAGCTAACTAGGTTTTTAATATATAATAATAATATGTTTTCTTTAAAAGTTTTAATTGCCATTGTAATAGGTTATAAGCCTGGCCTGCGCTAATAACTTAGAAAAGTATTTTATATTTTTATTTATTTAATTTATTTTTATTATTTTTAATATTATAAGATATATAAAACCCTAGGTATTATAGTTACAGCAGTGGTTACTTCTAAAATTAATAATTAACAATATAACTATTAAATAAAACATATTTTTTATATAACTAATAATAGCGGACCTTTAAACAAAAGCAAAAATATTATAGAACCAAAAAAAAAATTATTTTAAAAACTAAAATAGCTATTTAAGGGCAATATTAAAATGGGGAATAATAACAAAAGCCGTATTTTTAGTATTATATTAAAGTTATTAATATCTATATTATTAGGGAAATTTCCACCACCTAAACCTATAATAGTTTTATTGTTAGTTATATATATAAACCATATTGGAAAATTATCGTCGATTTTTGCTATAATTTACATATTTTTTAAACTAATTTAATTGAAATTAAATTTAAAATATATATTAAGAAATATATTAATTCATATTAAAAACTTTAATTTGTATAAGAATACATTGGAGTTTTTTTATAGTAGCAATAAATCATAGTTAGATATTATAATGTTAAATTTAATATTAATAAACTTTTTGTAATTATTTAAAAATTAAAAATATAAAAAAGTAAATAACTTTTTAGTATTTAAGTTAAAATTTGAAAATTTAATTAAATCAAATGGTTTATTAAGATAATTAAACTTTTAAATAGAATTTAAAATATCTAAAAAAAATAAACAAATAGGATAATAAGGTTAGTAAAAATAAGTTTTTAAAGTAAATAAAATGGAAAATTATAAATTTAAAGGCAAAGCTATTAATTATTTATAATTTAGAAAAAGATTATAAGTAATATTATATAAGTAAAAGATTCATTTAGTAAATATAAAAAACTTTTAGTATTTAATATAAAAGTTTTAAAGTTATTTTTAAATATAATGTTATTATTATTTTTAATTAAATTAAATATAAAATTTATAAATTTTTAGAATAATTTATAATCGGTTTCTACAAAAGCATATTAAAACTTATTGATTTCAAAATTAAATTATATAAAAAATAATATTTAATTATATTTATTATAATGTTATTATAAGTTTGGCTGATTTGGGCAAATCAACAGTGGTTTCTAACTAGAAATAAAAATATTTAATTTAATTTAAATACTTTAATTATAGATATTATTAATAAGGTATATAATAAAAAAAAGGCTTTTAATAAGGGCGGTTCTGCTATATATGGAAATAAACCTTTATTAAATAAGAATAATAAGAAAAATAATAACAATAAAGAAAGAGTTAGTTTTAGTAAAAAGTATCTAAATTACCAATAATCCAATTTAAAATATTTAAAGAAGAAATATCCTTAAATAAATTTAAAAACTTAAACTAAATTTAAAAAAACTATTAGGAAGAAATACGTTCTATACTTTAAATTTATTAAAAAAAAAAATAGTAAAAATAGTTAGTTATTGTTTAAAAAAAATAAAAAAAAACTAAAAAAAAATAATAACAATATAAAAAAGATTTTATTATAAATAAATAGTTTACTATTGGCGAGTTTTTCTATTGGCGCAGTAAGCGCACTATCAAACAGCAATAAATTAATTTATAATAATTTAGTATTTATATTTTATTAAAAAAAATAAAATGATTTTATTGATTTATTTATTAAATTTAGAATTATTAAATTAAATTTAATTATAAAAATATTAATATTAATATTTACGTTTTTTTTTTATTTAGTATAAGAAATTCTTTCCTAATTTAAAAATATTTTATTATATTTATAATAATTTTCTAAAATTTGTAAATTATAAAAAAAATAAGAGCCTTATTTCTTTAAATATGGTCAATGGCCAGGCTTATCTTTACAACATTAGTATAATAAAGTTTAAATTAAAGCTTTATAATGGCATAATGAAAAAACTAGTTTTAAATAATATATTATATATATTGCAATATTTTGTTAACCTATTTTTTATTTAGTAATTATAAAAAACAAGAGGATTTTTTAAAAAAAATTATATATATTTTTTTTTAATAATAAAAATAATATATATAAATTTTGTATTTTTAATAAAAGTCTATTTATAATTAAAAAAAAGCTAATAGTAATAATTGTTTTATATTTATTCCTTGTAATTTATTTATTGCTAATAATAAAGAAAAAAACTAATATTAAATTGGTTTATTATTGTTTTAGTTATTTTAATTTAATGAATATATATAAAATATTAAAAATAATTATTAAAATAAAATTTAATAATAAAAAGTAAATTATAAAAAAAATTAGATTTTATAATTCCTATAAGCGCAATTGTTTTATCCGCAAGTGAAATAGGGTGTTTTAGCGGCATAAAAAGTATAGAAATATATGCATATATGTTAATATATTTAAAATAAAGCTTAAAAATTTTAAATAAAATAAATATAATATATTATATATTAATAATATTATATGTACATATAAATTATATATTATAAAAAATATTAGAAATATTAGAAATATTATTTTAAAGTTTAACAAATATATTAAAATTTAATAAAAATGCCCAAACAAAATTAAATAATAGCATTTTAATAAAAATAAGGAATATAGCTTAAATAATATAATTAATATAATAAAAAACTTAAAATAATATATAAAACTATTAATACTATATAATTTTTATTAAAATAAAGTTTTAGAATAAATTATTTGAATTATTATAAATAAAATTTAAATTGTTATATTTAATTAAATAATATTTTTTTTATAAAACAAAATTGCACAAATAATAATATATATTATTAATTAAATAGCAATATTGATTTTAAATAGTATTATATTAATTTAAGTTTTTTAAAATTAAATTAATTTTAAAAAAATATTTTATATATTTTATATATTAAATATTTATATTTTAAATTATAAAATATT
>QYSG01013968.1:0-14959 GCA_003988875.1 Lachnum nothofagi
TTTTATGAATTAAAGAAAAAAAAAAAAAAAAAAAAAACTAAAATATATTATTTATAAAGTTTTATTAAAAAGCTATAGTTTATTTAATAAAAAAATATTATTATTTATAAAGTTTTATTAAAAAGCTATAGTTTATTTAATAAAAAAATATTATAAAAAATAATATTTTTATAAATTAATATTTGTAAATATTGTTGCTAATGCTAAAATAAAAAAAAATCCCTAAAAAAAAAAAATTAGTAAAAATTTGTTTTTAAATTAAAAAATAAAAACTTAGTTTTAATTGGCCGCAAAAAACAAAGTCCATTTATAATCCTTTAAAACCAAAATGCCGATAATGTTTTTATATTTTTATAATTATTATATTTAAAAACTATTATTAATAATATATTTAATTTTTTTATTTTATATATTATATTTTAAATTTTAAAAAATAAAAAAAATAAAATTATTAAAAAACTATAATCTTTTATAAAAACTATTAATAATATAAATTTAAATAAGTATATAACTAATAATAAATAATAACTTATAGTATATTCAAACCCTTAGGCTTAAACCCTTAATTAAAACGATTAATATATTAAAGCCAACATAGTTGAAATTTATAGAATAATATATAAACTTAAAAATAAAAAGATCATAGACGACTTTCAAAATAAGAGTAATTTATGAATTATATAGGAAATTTACTAAAAAAATAATATAATAATATTATATATATTTAAATAAATTAAATAGTAAATATAATTTATTACTTTTATTAAGTTTTAAATCTTACTTTTAAAATCAAATTGATTTATTAACGGTAACATTAAAGCATTTATTAAAATAAATTTTATTTATAAAAAAGCTTTAAATCTCTTATTAAAGCTATAAGTAATATTAATAATTCCAAAATAATAATAATGAAATTAAAAAGGAAAAGCTTAAAAAAAAAAGTAATAAATTTATTTAATAAATAATAATTTTTAAAAACAATTCCAATTTATTAATAGCAATAATAACAAAAGCTTAGAATATAATTTTTTTTCAGTGAAAATAAAGTTTATAATAAATTAAAATATTAAAAGAAATTTAGAAATAAAATAAAGAAAATTGTAAAAATTGTAAAATAATAAATCTTATTATTAATAAAAAAAATATAAAATAAATAAACAACGGTAATATTAAAGCTAATTTAAATATTATAAAAATTATTAATGATTTAAAAATAAAAATAAAAATAAAAAGTCCTATATAGGCAAAAAAGAAAGTTTTTAAAAATATTATAAGAAAATAATAGTATTATTAAAGTTAAAAGTAAAAAAATTACAAAATAATTGAAAATAATCCTTATAAAAACTAACGTTTGTATATAAATATTATTAATATTAAAAACAAATAATATTAATTTTACAAAAATAATAGATTTAAAGCTATTTTAAAGCAATTTTAAACTTTTAAATAAAGTTATATTCAAAAATAAATACTTAACTTAAAAAAAAAACAAATATAATAAAATAAATTAATTTATATATAATTAAAATATATAATTACCCCGGTTTTATATAAGTTGTAAATAGCTTTATTTTTTCAATAATACAAATGAAATTATATCTAATACCTAGTTTTTTAATTAAGCTTTAAATAATATTGCTTATATACCAGATCCTATTAGGGGATTACTTTTTCTTTTGGCCTTGCATAATATATTTAATTTATATTTTTTGTTATTTTAATTAATATAATAATAATTATTTATAATTATTTATTAAAATTACTATTATTTTTTTATTTTTTATTGCTAAAACCGCTAGTTTTAAGATTATTTATATTAATATATATATTTTTTAAATTTTTTATTTTATTAATATTAATATCAATATAATAGAAAATTATTAACAATAATATTACTATTTATTACTTAAATATTTTAATTAGATTAAAAAAAAAATCAATAATATTAAAAAATTAATGAACTTTTTTTTCTGGCAGAGGTAGTTATATTAATAATTTTTTAATAAAAGTAAATATTTGAAAAATAAAAGTTTTTTAAATAAGAAATTTAATAGTTTTAGTTGTTTTAGGAATAATATTATTTGCAAATAAATTATTTAATTTATAATTATTATTATTATTATTAAATATAATATAACAACCAAAATCTAACAATAAAAATTCTTTTGCTTTATGGTATTTTTGTTTTTTTGTAATTTTTTTGATTTTAGTATTTATTTTTGTTTTTTATTAGTAATTAAAATATTTTAAATCCAATATTTCTTTATTATTAATTTTAATAGTTTTGGCTTTAGGTTATTTTTTAGGTTTAATAATTGTTTTATTTTTAGTTTTAAGTTTTAAATTAAATTAAATAAATAGTTTTTTTTTAATTTGCTTTTTTTTATTAAAATATTTAGCTTTGGCTTTAAAAATAGTTTTTTGATTAATAAGTTTTTGTTTTTTGATTTTAATTATAATTAATTATTTTTATTATTTTTATTAAATAAGTTTTTTTTATTAGTATTAATTAAAAACTTGGAAATTATAGTTTAATTATTAATATTATATTTTTTAAATTTAGATTTGGTAAAAAGCTTAATATTATTGTTTTTTTATATTTTAATTTTTTTTTACTTTTTTTTACTTTATTTTCTAAATTTGCTAGTTATATTAAAATCATTAGATTTATTTTTATTATGTATTTATTGAGTTTGTTCATTAAAAAAGAGTTGGTTGAAATAGCGATTTTTATAGTGGCCGAATTGCCTATATTGGCTATATTTTTTTTGATTCTTTTGAAATAATGGCTATAAATTCATTAAATTTTAGGCTTTTTTCTACGGCGATGTTAAATTGGTGGCTAAATAGTATTATTAGTTTTAAATAAGTTGAGATTTATTGGCGTAATAGGCTTGCAATAAGTCTATTAATATACTTTGAATTTATATTACTAATAGATATATTAATATGGATTTTTATTGATTTTTTTAATAGCGGTAATAACGTGTAAATAAAGTAAGGCGAATTCCTAATATATTCAATAAGTATAATAGCTTTTTATTATAATTTTTGCTTTTTTGTTATTTTGGATATTTTGATTTAGATTTGGAAAAATAATAATTTAAAAATAGTTTTTTAAAGTTTAAATTAGAAAAATAATATTAAACAAAGGAGTAATAATGTAGCTCTAAGCTTATGCTTTTTTGAATTTAAATAACTTCTAGGTTTAATTGGTTAATATATTATTATTATTAAGTATAATTTTAAAATTACTATATTTTTAAAATAATTTTATTATTTATTAATTGATTTTATTAAATATAATAAAAAAAAGTAGATTTTAAATTTTAAATTAGATATTATTAAATAATTTAATAATATTACTAATATTATAATTAAATCGGCTAATAGAAAAAGCGATTTAAGTAAATTTCAATAAGTTAATATTAATAATATATTTAGTTGTTTTTTTATTTATTATTATAAGTTTTTTAAATATTATATTTATAGTTTTAGTAGTTTAAATTTAAGCTATTAGCCAAAAAGTATTATAAACCTTTTTACTAAATTTTTTATAAAAATTATTAATTAAATATTAATTATAATAGTTATAATAAGTTTTAAAAAAATATATTTTTAATAATATTTTTAATATTTTTATTTTTATTATTAATAAAATTAAGATTATTTAATAATAAATTATTAAAATTATTATATTATTTTTTTAATTAATTAATTTAAAAAGTATTATAATGGCAATTAAGGCTTTTGGGGAAAATATATTATTATTATATATTAAGGATTTAGCTAGCTATTATATAAAGGATTTATATGTCTAATTGATAATTAAATATTTATTTTATTTTAGGTAAATATTATAAGCCAATAGAATTACAATATATTTCTTAATGCAAATACTAATTTTATTTTATTTTAATAATTTTAATTTTTAAAATTACAAAAAATCTTTATTAATAATTTAAAAATCATATTTTATAAGCTTAATATTCCAAATGAATTCTTTGAACTTTAGTTTAGATAAAGATTTTATTAAATTATTTGCGAAGTTATTTGCGGAATATATATAATAAAAGTTAATAAACCTATGATTTACAGCTTTACAAATCTAATAATAATATATATTAATATACTTTGACCGCTTATAGTTCTTAGAATTTTTTGCTAATAAAAAAGCTTCTATATTATTATATTAAACTTTTATGTTTTATATATTCTTAGATTTATATTTTAATTATAAAAGAATCTTGCGAATCCATATTGCTTAATAGCTATTCTTTTTTAAGAAGTAATATTTTAATTTTAAGTTTAATATAATAATAATATTTTATTTTTTTAATAATTAATAGAATATTATTTTTGCAAATAGGAATAGCTATATTTTAATTAAATATTTGATATATTTGTTTTTACCCTAGTTTGCATTTATAAAATCTATTGAAAATATATTAATTTTTTATTTTTTTTTAGTATAATAGCTAATATAATTATTTTTAATAAATATATAATTATATATTATATTTTATTTATATATATTAGCGAAAAATTATTTAGGAAATATAATAGTATTTTTATTAAAAAAATAATATTAAATTTTATATAAATTAAAATATAATTTATAAATTTAATTATATTTTAATATTCTATTATTTTTTTATTTAAAATAATTTTAATATTAGAAATTAACTAAATCTTTGCGTTTGCCTTTATTGGTATATTTGTTTTTTAATAATTTTCTATATTAAATTTTTTTAAGATTTTGTAAATAAATGTATTTTGGTAAAAAGTAATAGTTTTTTTTTAATTATAAATAATTTATATTTTTATAAAATAAAATATAGGTTTTATATTGTTAACATTAAATTATTTATAAAAATCGATTTTTAATATATTGATTTCTAATCTATTAAAACTTATAATAAGAAAATTATTATTTTAATTTTTTAATTTAAATAAATGTAATTATTACTATTTAAAAATATAAAATCCAGTAACTTTATTGTATTTTATATATACTATTACTAGAAGTAAAGTGATTATATTAAGCCATATAGAGTTTTATTTAGTTTATAAATGTTATTATATATAAAAGCAATTTTTTTGTTTTTTACTATAGTAAATAATTAATATAAATATTGCCATTAATAATAAAATTAAAAAACATTATTAATATATTTATTTGATTAATTTTTTAGTTTTTTATTGCAGCAAATGCTAATATAATTTTCTATATACTTCCTTTAATGACTTTAGCAAAGGTTTAATTATAATCGATATTTTTTTATTATTTATTATACTTTTGCTTTTAAAATATTATTATTTTTATTAGTTTTTATTTTAAATATTAATTTGCCTAGTATTACTTTTATATTAAAAGAAATTAAATTATACTTTATAAATATTTAAGTTTTATATTTTAACAAAAATTAATACTTTATTAAAATAATAGCTTTTTAAATATATATATTTGGATTTACTAAGATTTTTATTATTATTTTAGAATTTTGGTTTATTTTGGTTTTAGTATACATAACCATCAAATATTTAAATTACAAATACCTTAAATTTTAATTATAATAAAAAAAAAGATATTTTATTTAAATTTTTTAATTTAAATTTAAATTATATATTACTATTTAAAAGAAAATATAATAAATTATTAATTAATTAAATTTTTTGGATAATTATAGCTTTTTTTAAATATAATAATTTTTAGTTTATTTTTAAATAAATTTTTATATTTTTATTAATATTTTAATTATCAGAAAAATATTCATTTTTAATATTAGAAATTATTAGAAATTTATATTAATAATTTTTGTTTATTAATATTTCAGAAAAGTTTTATAGCAATTAATTAAAATTAAGTTTTTTATTTTAATTAAGTATATATTTTTCTTTATTGCTAGGATTATTAAAATTAATTTTTTTGCTAAAGCTTTTTTTTGGTTTTTTATTTTTATTAAAATTATTTAATTTATATATAAAAAATTATTGATTTGCATCGAAAAGCAGTTTAATAGTTTTTACTTTTTTGTTAAAATATATATATAAAAATTTTATTATTTTATTAGCTGATGTTAACAGCTTTGATTTATTAGATAAATAATATTACTAAATATTATAGTTTTTATAACCAATTAAAATATTAATTTTAATTTATTCTTCGATTTTTTCAATAGTAATATATTATTTTTCTTTAATAAAAACAAATATTTTATAATTTAAAATACAAATATTTAATATATTTAATATGTAAAATATTTTTTTAAAATTTAAATCAATATAATATTATTTAGGGTTAATATTGTTATTTAATTAATAATATATATTATTGTTTATATAATTTTGTTTTATAAAAAAAAATTTTATTTAATTAAATATAATAATTTAAATTTTATTTATAATAATTTAAATAATTTATTTTAAAATTTTATTTTAATAAAAATTATATAACATTAATAATTTTATATATTATCCTAGGTTTTTTATTATATTAATTATATTATTTAGGTTATATTCTTTGTTTTTATTAAAATACCATTATTTAATTTAATTTTAATATATTTATTAAATTTTAAAATAATATTTTTAATATTTTTTATATTTTTTATAATATATAATTTATATATATATATAATATTATTAATATATAATATATTATATTTATTTTATTTAAATATATTAATATATATATATATATTTTTGCGTTTTTTATATTATTAGAATATTTTACTTTATTTGCGAATAAAACGACCGCATTTATAAAAATTATAAAATCTAGTTTTTTTTGCGATTTATTTTTTATTATTAAATTTTATTTTAATAATTATTTTTAATATTTTATATATATTTATTAAATTAAAGTAACTAAAATAATAATAAATTAGTTTAATATTGGTTTTTTTATTATTATTAATAATAAATGAATTATAAAAAATAAATATAAAATAACTATTATTATTAGCTTTTTTTTAATTATAAATAAACTTTTATCAAAAGTATAAAATTTATATATATTATTTTTATTATTAAAAGAAAAGTAGATATAATTTCCTTTAAGAAATCCCCTTGCTTTTTATAGTTATTAAATAAAAAATAAATTAATAGGACATTATGGCATATATAATACATTATTTAAAACCAATTTTTTTATTATATTATTGCGAAGCTTTAATTTAAACTTTATTATACTAATACTATAAAAATAAGCCTGGCCATTAACCATATTTAAAAAAATAAAACTTTTGCTTTGCTTATAATCTATGAATTTTAGAAAATTATTACAAATATAATAAAATGTTTTTAAATTGGGGGAAATTTTTTTATATTAAATAAAAAAAAATACAAATATTAATATTAATATTTTTATTATTAAATTTAATAAATAAATTAATGAAATTGTTTTATTTTTTTTAATAAAATATAAATATTAAATTATTATAAATTAAATTATTATTATTTAATGGTGTGTTTACTGTACCAATAAAAAAACTTACTAATAGCAAATTATTTATTTATAATAAAAATTTTTTTGTATTATTATTGTTTTTCTTCGGCTTTTTCTTATTTTTTTTAAATAACGATTGGTTATTTTTGTTATTTTTTTTTAATAAATTTAAAATATAGAATATATTTCTTTTTAATAGTTTTTTTAAATTTAATTTAAACTTTTAAGTTTATTTAAATTTTTTTTTTTTTTAAATATTTTAAATTAAATTACTGGCAATTCGGATATTTTTTATTAAAGCCAGCTTCTTTTTTATTATTATTATTTTTTTTTTTTATTTAATCAAAGCTTATTTTTGTATATTATGGAATTGCTTTTATCGAAAGCTTTTTTTTTATTACGTATTTTATTGGTAATATTTACAATTAAAATATTTAGATTAAATTAAATATTTTTATTTTTAGCTAAAAACCATTATTAATTTATTTAGATTAACTAAGTTTATAATAATATTATAATAAATATAATTAAATATTATTTTTTTATATAATTTAATTTTAAAATCAATGAATTTCGATATATTTTTATAAAAGCCGATTATAAACTATTCTAAAAATCTATAATTTTTATATTTAATTTAATTAAAAATAATAATAGTATTATATTTAAAAATAATTCTAAAGTCTTTATATTAAACATTAAAAACTTTTTATATTTGCTAAGCAAATTTTTTGTTTGTATAGTATTGCTTATAGTTTTATTTTTAAATTTATAATTTTCTATTTTGAAAATTTTGAAAATTTATTTTTATTTATTTTATTATTTTATTTGTTTATTTTCTCAGGTATTTTAAATTTTATTTAAAAATTTAGCTATTTTAATAAATTATTTGATTTAATTTAAATATTAAAAAGTTATTTGTTTTTTTGTATTTTTGACCTTTAGGCAATTGCAAAAAGCCTATTAATACTAAATTTAATATTATAATATCCAATTATAATTTATTGCTATTATAAAAAAACTTTAATATATTTTTATATAAATTAAAATTTTTAATATAAATTAATATATTTTTTAATATATATTCTAAATTTAAATTTAATTAAATTAATTTAAAAAATATATAAATTATAGTAAAAATTAATAATAACTTTTTAATATAATTTATATATATAACTAATAATAAAACTATTATAAGCTTAAATAATAAAAATTTTCCTAATAATGCAAATATTGATAATTTTGGTATAATATTAGAAATATAACTTTTATTATTATTTTTTATTTTAATATTATTTTTAAATAATTATTTTAATTTTTAAAATAATTTATTTTTATTTTTATAATATTTTTATTTTTATTTAAAGGTTTGCTATTATTAGTTATATAAAGAATATACTTTATTTAATAGTTATATTATTAATTATTAACTTTAGAAATAACCGCTATTATAACTACAATACCTAGGACTTTATATATTTTATAATATTAAAAATAATAAAAATAAATTAAATAAATAAAAATATAAAATATTTTCCTAGGTTATTAGCATAGGCCGGGCTTATAACCTATTATAATGGCAATTAAGGCTTTTAGGGAAAATATATTATTATTATATATTAAGGATTTAGTTAATTATTATACAAAGGATTTATATGCCCAATTGATGACTAAGCATCTGCTCTACCCTAGGTGAGCATTACAAGCCAATAGGATTGCAATAAAAAGTTTTTTTAAAATAAAATATAAAATAATTTTATTAGAATTTATTTTTAATAGAAATAAAAGCCTAAGCAATCGGAAGCAAATAACTATTAGTATTAATAGTAATTATAATTAATAGTATTATAATATATTTGGATTTTATATAAATACTATTAAAAATATAAAATTAATATAAGTTCCGGAAATTTTTGCAGAAAAAAGCAAATACAATAAAAATAATTTTAAATTAATAATTATATTTATTAATTTAAAAATTATAATAATTATTTTTATTAATAGTTTGCATTTTTTTATATAATCGGAAAAATATTAGATATTTTTATTTTTATTTTTATTAATATTTGCTAAAATTTGTTTTTTTATTTAATATATCTATTAATATAATATATTTATTATATAGTAATATAAATTAACTTATTACTAAATATTTTTAATATTAATTTTATAATTAAAAATAATATTCCGTTTTATTTTCTATATAAAATATTATATAAAGTTTTTGCTTAAAAACTTTTAATAAATAAATAAAAAATAAAAATATAATTAATATATTAATATTACAAATATATTATTTTTTTTGAAAAAAAAAAATATAAATAAAATAAACATTTTTTATTGAGATATTTAAAAATAAAATATATATTAAAAAAAGAAATAATAGGGGCCTAAAACTAGCTAAAATTAAGGATAAAAGTTTTACAATTTTATTTGATGTTTTTTATATTATTTTATTTACGGTTCAAATTAATTAATAACGCAAAATTTTTTTTTTTTTTTTTAATAATATTTTAATAATTTATTATTTTAATAATATTAATAAAAAACTATAAGCCAAAAGATTATTATAATAATATATTTGATTAATTAAAAAAAAGCAAATGCTTTAGTTGTTTTGGTTTAGGCAGTATTATCAATAATAATAAATATATTAAATATATATTATTGCCATTGTAAAGCTAAATAAATTAATAATTAAAAAAAAAGAATAATAATATAACCAAATGCAAATTTAGCTAAATTATTTATTTATTAAACTTAGGAATATATATTAATTAATATTAGTATTAAAATTATTATTTATATAATTATTTATATAAAATCTTTTTTTAATTTAAGTTTTTTATTTTATTAATTTTGGCTTAATTACTTTTATTAGTAGTTTAAATGAAAGCTTTTAGATAAAATAATCGATATATAATATTATTTTAATAATATTTAAAAAAATAGTATAAAAGTTAAAATGATTAATTATTAGTTTATATTAATAATTAATTTTACTAATATTATTAACTAGTTTTATTTGTGCGTAAAAGTCCGGTATTAATTGTATATATATAGATTTGGAATTTATGCATAGCTTTAGTTTAAATGGGATTAGTTAAACTTTGCTATTTAGGCATTTTTGATAGTTATTAGCAATTCTTTTTTTTTAATATTTAATTATAATATTATTTTTATTAAAAATAATATTTTACAATTAAAAATAAATTTTTTTTATTAATTATATATTAATTTTAATTTTACTAATATACTTTTTTACTAGATTTTTACTATTGCTGCTACCGCCATTACCTTTGTGGGTTATAACCCCAAATATATTATTATACTTTTATAAGAGTTTGGCAATATAATGTTTTTTTTTAGTAATACTGCTATTATAAATATTATTTAAGGATTTGCGGCTTTTATTTACAAAAGTTTTATAAATAAGTTTTAATAAATAAAGCTAGCAATAAAATGTTTTAAAGTTAGCTAAACCAATTTTAAAAAAATAATTTAAATTATATAAATATTAATTAATAGTAATTAAAATAATTTAATTTAATTAATTAATAGCAAAAAAATAGTTTTTAATATTATTAAAAATATAGAATTTTTGATTAAATTAGAAAAAAAAAAAATCACTAATTTCCCCAAAAAAACAATAATAATATAATGGTTAATTAATAAGATTTTTAATGATTTTTTGGAGAAAATTAGGGCGTTTATTAATGGTATTTCTATCAAAAAAAATGTTTTTATTAATATTCTAATTTTATTGTTGTTTTGGGTATTTGATTTGCTATTAATAGAGTTTTGAAGTAAAGTATTAAAATAGAATTAAATAACATTACGGCTAAATATATTTTATATATTTTAAATTTTATTAATTATTTATTTTATTTATTTTATTTTTATTTTATTTTATTTTATTTATTTTATTTTTAATTTAATTTATTTATTTTATTTTACTTATTATTCCAAAATGCTTTTTTTTTATTTAATTTTTATTAGTTTTTTTTTTTTAATTTTTTTTTAATTTTTTTTTAATTTTTTTTATTGTTATAATAGCAAATTTTCATTTAATTATTACCGCTTTGGCTATAGTTTTTTTTCTACTAATCCTATAAAATAACTTTATAGTGTGGTAGAGTAGGTGCACCCCAGTCCGCATAAAAGTTTTTCCGCTCTATTTCAGTTTATATTATATATAACATTAGAATTAAAATTCTATAAATAATATTTAATTTATTTTTTTAATTTTTATATTTTAATTTATTTATATATTTATATATTATATATTTAATAATATATTCTTTTTATTTTTTTATATTAGTAATTTATATAAAAAATCAAAAAAATAATATTATAATATGTAAAAAATACTAGTTTAATTTTTTTTTTAAGGTATATTATTTTTTAATAAAATAATAAATATAAAAAATAAAAGAAAAAAGCAATAAAAACAAAGCCTAAACTAAAACATTAAAAAAGCCGGAAATTAAAAATTTTTTATTAAATATATAACGGAAATTATAATTTTTATATTTTAGATCATTATTATAAAAATAAGCAGAATATTTCGAGCTATTAGATCAAATATATACAATATAACTAAAATAATAAATACTAAAAAAAAAAAAATAGAAAATCAACTAAATATTTAAATCTACGCTAAAAACATTAGAAAAAAAAAATATTAAATCGGCCAATAAAAGGAAATTTTATTAGAAATAAACTAAAATAAGTAAAAACTATTTTATTAAAAAAAATAAATTTAATGATATTATTACTAATATATATTTATTTTTTAATAATTAATTTTATATTTGTATAATTTATAAATTTGTATTTATTTAATTAGCTATTAAAATCAAATTTAATAAATAAAATTAAAAATAAATAAATAATTAAAAATATAAATAAATAAATAATAAATAATATAGAAAAATAAATAACCTTAAATATAAAAAATAGCTAATAATTAAAACTAATAAAAATAAATTTAATACTAGTTACTAATAATATAACCAATCCAAAATACTTTGCAATTATATTAATTTTAGAAACTTAAAAAACTTTTTTTTTTAAAAGTGCTAATATTATTAAATTTTTTAAAAAATATGTTAATTAATACAAAAATATTTAATTTAATTAAATAAATTAAATAAAAAAATTGCTTTAATATTATAGTTTAGTTATTAATTAATATATTAAAATATTATTAAAATAAATATTTTAAAACTAAAATAGGCTATTTAAAGTTTTATTAAAAAAATATAAAAACTAAGATTTTTACTAGTAAATAAATTTTTGTTTTTTCTTAGAAGTATTAAAAAATAAATAACAAAATAGCAAAAATAATATTTAATAATTTATTAAATAATATATTACTATTTCTATTATATTTATAAAAAAAAAACAATTTAAAAAATATATATACAAAATATAATTCTTTAATAGTTTTCTGAAGAAGATTTAAAGGAAAGTTATATATAAAAATCATATTAATATTAATTAGCCGGATATTATTAATTTTAATAAATTAACTAAAATAACTATAAATATTTATATATTAAATAAAATAATAAAAAAGTTTTTTAATAATAAAACTAAAACCAAAAAATTTAATAAATTAATTAATAATTTTAGTCCAATCTCTATAATAATCAAAAAAAAAACCGATTTATTCCTTTGGTAATTGCCCCAAAAAATTCGATAATAATAATAATAAATAATTTTAATAAGGCATTTAAAGTATTAGCATTGGCTATAGGAATATTGGTAAATAATGGAAAAAGCAGATTTACTCTGCCTAATAAAAGAAATTAAAGCATTTATTACCCCGTAAAGCCGGAAGAAAAAATTAATTTATTTGTTTTACTGGTATTGCAAATAGACAATTAAAACCTAAACTAGTTTAATATTGGAATTAAAGTTATTAAAACTTTTTTTAATAGTTAAAGCTAATATTATTATTATAAATAGCTGGGGTATTTTTGTTATAAATATAAAAAATTTTTATAGAATATATAATATAAAATAATTTATAAGTTCCAATATAGGGTTTATTAGAAAAAAATAAATTAAAGTAATAAAAGTATTTTAATGCATAAAAGATTCCTTAAAATAATAATCATTTAATAAATATAGAATTAGGTGTCGTTTATATTTGCACAAAGTCTTAATTAAAAAAATAAATCGATTAATAAACAAATAATAA
Source organism: Lachnum nothofagi (assembly GCA_003988875.1). NCBI lineage: Eukaryota > Fungi > Ascomycota > Leotiomycetes > Helotiales > Lachnaceae > Lachnum > Lachnum nothofagi. The sequence goes on from QYSG01013968.1 coordinate 13,659, forward strand.
AAATTATATAATAATTATAAAAATAACTAAAATTTTTAAAAAACATTTTTATAATTTAAGAAATACCAACTTATATTATTAATTAGAAAAAATAAAAAAATAAAAATAAAATAATAGAAATAATAAAAATTAAAAATAATAAGCTAAACAATAAAAAAAAAATTCAATAAACCAATTTAAAATTTTTTTTTTGCAATTAAATTAAAAAAAAAAATTTAATAGTTTTTAAAGTTTTTTAGTTAAATAAATAAAAAAAATATATAAAAAAATTAAAAAATATAAAAATAAATATAAAAAAAAATATATTTAAATATATTAAAAAAAAAAGTTGATTCCTAAAATCTATTAAATAGGATTTTTAATAATAAATTTTAAATTATTAGTTAGAAAATAATTTTATATTTAAATTTTTTATAAATTTTTTTATTTAAAAATTTAAAGAAAATTAAATAATTAATTAAAAAAAAAACTTAATTTAAATTAAAAGTAATATTTGCAAAAAACATTAATATAAAATTTTTAGTTATAAAATCTTTAAAAAAGTTTTTAATTATTTAAAGTTTATAAATTATAATATAAATTAAAAATATATATATAAAAACATTAATTAATAATAGGGCAAAAGCGAATTTTTTAATTGCTTATATAGCTACTAAAATCGGATTGCTAATGCGCCCAAACCTAAAACTAATAATAATTGATTATTTAAAGGAAATGGAAAAATTCTAAGGTTTTTATAAAAATATTTAAATTAATATTAAAAATATTATTATTAAAATTAATTTTTTTATATTGTTTAAAGTTGAAAATAAAATTGTTTTAAAAATGTTTTTTATATTAGTTAATTTATTATTTTTTTTATATAAAAACAAAAGCCAAATTGTTATTTTAATTAATAAAAAAAAAACCAAATAAATAATTATATAAATAGTAAATTTATAAAATTTTTATTTTAAATTTAATATTTTTCTAAAAAATAATTAATTTAAATAATAAAAGTAAATTATATCGGAAAAAATACTAAAGTTATTTTTAATAATATAAAAAATTAAAGAAAAACTAAAGTTTAAATATTTTTAATAAATATTAATAAATCTAAAAATTATATAACTTTTTTTAAACATATAAATTTAATTATTTTATTATAAATAAAAAGGATTTTTCTTATTATTAATATTTAAATAATATATAAAAAAAAAATAAATAAAATAGTTTCTATTAAAAAAAAGTTTTTAAATAAATTCGCATTAAACAAAAAACTTAATTAAAAAAAAATTATAAAAAAAAAAAAAAAGAAAAAA
>QYSG01013975.1:0-13631 GCA_003988875.1 Lachnum nothofagi
GAGATACAATTTTCGCAGATTCTGACATTCGTGGCCACCACGTCGTTGTCCCATCCGGAGGAAAGCTTTCGATACTGCAATTTCCTCAGCAAAAGACGACGGCTCAAGTCAACAGCAGATGTTGGATCATCATGGCAGTCTCAGAAATTGAAAAAGTGGGCTGCTTCAACAGACTCGTCGCTCGTCATGRTCAAGGGTTCATGTCTRACGCGGCTTGAGACCAAAGATTTTGCGACGGATATTGTCGGYCTTATTCGCAGTATGAACATCCCGGTAATCTGGACTTTAAGTGCYAAGGCCGAGAAAGAGGATGCGTGGAAATCGCCGGTAGAGGTATTGAAGCAACTGGTATCACAAGTTCTGCATGTAAACCACTCCCTGCTCAAAGAGCAGTCAGATGCGCTYAACGCGGCTCGATTCCAAAGCGCGACGACAGAGGCCGATTGGTTCAATMTGCTCGCCTTAGTGCTAGAAGGGYTCTCTCAGATATACATCGTCATTGACGCAGAAGTCATGAGCCGTCAATTTGGTAGCGAGCTTTCATGGCCGGAAGCTTTTCTGCAATTGTTTGAGAGGTTGAAAGTTAGGTGTCCCAAGACCATCGTGAAGGTAGTTCTGGYGACTTTCGGAGGCAATCCATTTCYAGAACTATCGTCGGTTGTGTCTGATGGCTTGACSATCAAGCTCGGCCAAGAACGTCGGCCGCCGTTGGCAGTTAGGAGAAAAGCGCGATATCGTGCGATCGCTCGGCGTGGAGGCTCAAGCTCTTTGCGGCCCTTCYTGATGCAGAGTCAATYAGCCGAAAGTACTTGATAATCAGAYAAGTATGTGGGACCTAAATACAGGCYTCGGGTAATGCTTTGCTRAGGTCCTTTGGTCAATCCGGCGATGACTTCCAGGGATGTGGAAGATGTGAGAACGACYACGACGATAGATAGGCGATGGAATGGGAAGGAGCTRCTYGGAAAAGSCTGCAAGCGCGATCCAAGAATCCAGYGATAGCGAGGCGAAGAGAAGCGTGGCAATGGTTCGTGATGAGAAGACATGACCTAGACAGCGGGTGCGCGCCAACGGTTGAAATCTCTRCAAAGAGCRATTTCGAAGCAAGGTCCAAGATTATATTTCTTGTATGGTAGTGAAACTTCTGCAGTGCAGTGCAGCTCGATTGTTTCTTCGAGATRGGGATGCTCTGYCCTTCAAGGCTCCTCTCCAAACGGATAGTTGAACTTCAGTAGTCCGTTCAGACCACCAACCCACCCATCATCATCCTCATTCTTCGCCCCCCTCATCACACAAGGCACGCCCCCARCCCACTCTCTCCCCTTGCTTATAAACTCCCCATTAACTCTAAYCTCCATCCCRACACCCACCCCACGACTCCTCCTCCGCCCATCAATACTAACCTCCAACTCCCTCCCTCTATTCTTCTCGCTCAGCCTTAGCGTAATTGGCGTATTAGCCGGCAGCACTAACGGCCTAAAACTCAAACTCCTTGGGCAAATCGGCGTCATCAGCAAGCTACTAACAAGCGGATGCACGATATTGCCCCCGGAACTCAAACTGTAAGCCGTACTCCCCGTCGGYGTCGAGATAATCATGCCATCCGCCACCGCCTCCGTCAAAAAGCGCCCTCCCACGAAAACTTCGACGATGGCYAGATGCGCCTCTTTGCCGCGATGGATAATCACCTCGTTCATGGCGTGTACGTCGCCTTCTGCGCTCTCCACCGTGTTGTCGCCGATTACRCGGTTGCCRGAGCCGTCGAAGACGCCGACTTTRAGCCGGTTTCGGAGGAGGACTTTGGAGGAGCGGGTRGGGCCCATGGATTTCCCGCGGATGGAGGACCAGCCRGTTACGACTTCAGACTCTTCGCGTAGGTGTTGATCGGATTGGAGATAAGGGGAGCCGACGGAGGCGCCGGACATGTAGACTTCTCTGAATGCGCGCTTGAACTCTTCGAATTTCCACTCGCCTAGAAACCCCAGCGTGCCCATGCTAAAGCTCAATATTGGGGGGACATTCGWTGTCGTGCTAAACAGACTTGAGGCTCGAAGRATGGTGCCGTCACCCCCGAGGGTTGTCGTCATGTCTACCTTGGCGGGGAGCGTGGAGGGAGAGGTAGTCGTGTAGATGGGGAAGGGGAATAGCTTGTGGAGCTGCGACGCGACTTTTGGCTCGAAGATCAGGGTCTGTGACGTTGGGCGCGCGGTCTTTCTTTATGATGAGGATATTTTGGGGTGGGGAGGGCCATTGTAGAGAGAGGAGATCGCTGGTTTTGGATTCTAGATAGTAGTTAGAAACGCGTTTATCGAGAGAGAGGGTTGAAGGAGGTACCTTGGTATTTGGGGACTATCCTATCCGGCAAGCTTTCCGCATCCTGTATTTCTCTTCTTCTAACCGTACTGCTGAATCCTCGGCTCCATATCCTCCTCGGGAGCATCCGCAATGTCATTGTCGATGCCATTGTTGGCTCGTATAGGAGCTACTATCTTCTCCAACTCTTGTYCGAAAGAGTTCGTKGCAACGAGAGTTCCACATGCCGTTATAATGGAAGCTCCCTAGAGTACATAGAGTACATAGAGTGATGTCAGTCTTTTGAACTCATCTCTTGACAAAAATATCCTTAAGATGTCGTTGAATCAAGCATGTCGCCRTCCACAAAGCGCGGGGTCGGCAAAACAATGATCCTTTCGATAAGAACGATGAGCAGACGATAAGCCTTGCCAAGGCATTGTCCCAGGCACCTTTCTTTGACGTAGCCTTACACTGCCTGGACCCAACAAACCGATATTCTCTGGGCTTCGCTTTGTGCCTGACGATGGAGACAAGGTGTTGACACTGCGTTGGCAGAGCGGGATTCTTCTTTGCCGCTGAGAACAAAAATTATTCACACCAAAACAGTCATCAGAAAGYAGGTGGGGAGTGGAACCACGCGACCAAGCACACGACAGTTTGCCCCGGCGGGAAAGGTGAGACATATTCTAGTAGTACATAAATAGAGGCTGACCCCGCGACAGTAGAATAGCAACCATGGCAGACWCGCATCTCAGACAAAGAAAGAAGGATCCARCCCTCACGAACGGGGATACCGGAAGCCCGGCGGAGCACCCAGGAGGAGACATCAAGCACAGCGGAGCTGCACAGGTCTTGCGATGTCTGCTATTRGTGACATACTTTCTCGGCAGTTGTTGCACGTACGCACTCYAYCCACTCTCCAGAGCCTGAGCTAATAATCTGGYAGGATATTCGTAACGCAGTTCATCGGCATCCCGCTGTATTGGATCAACCGCGACCTATACTACGCCTACATGGCCCTCACGAAACAGTCTTTCGGAATCATAGTCACGACGCTGGCACAATGGTGGTCGCCTACACTGGTCCGGATGAGCGGGGACGAGTCTGTAGCGGGGCAGTTGCGGAAGACGGCCGCTGGAGGGATCGAGGTTGATTTTCCTGAGAGGATGGTGATGATTGCCAACCATCAGGTAAGACCCAGGTCATGATGGTGTCTAAATGAGTGGTAGCTGATGTTTTGAAGTTATACACAGAATGGCAATACCTCTGGTGGATAGCCTACACCAACACTCCTCAAAGAATCCCTAAAACACATCCCCGTCGCCGGCTGGGGTATGCGCTTCTACGGCTTCATCTTCATGTCTCGCAAGTGGGAGACCGACAAGCCGCGCATCGCGCACCGGCTCAACAAACTAAAAGAACGACACTCAGGACCCCTCTCCGGCACAGCTGGTCTAGATCCAATGTGGCTGCTCATCTTCCCAGAAGGAACAAATGTGTCAGCGAATACGAGAAACAAGAGTGCAGCGTGGGCGCAGAAGATGGGTGTGAAGGATGCGCAGCACGTGCTGCTTCCGCGTAGTACAGGGAGCTTCTTCGCGCTGAATGAGTTAAAGGATACGGTGGACTACGTCTATGATTGCACTATGGCTTATGAAGGCGTTCCGTAAGTCCTCAACTCCCCTAAACTCAATCTCAAGATTCAACTAATTGATGTTGCCAGCCGCGGCAAATACGGCGAAACCTACTACACACTACGCTCCATGACCCTGCGCGGCCAAGTCCCGCCCTCCGTCAACATGTACTGGCGGCGCTTCGCCATCGCCGACATCCCGCTGCACGACGTCTCCGCCTTCGACACCTGGCTGCGGGAGCGCTGGTACGAGAAAGATGCGTTCATGGAAGAATATATCTCCACTGGAAGGTTTCCGGGTAATAAGGCTGCGACGAGCGAGAAGGGGAGTTACGTGGAGGGGTATGTGGAGCTGAGGCACTGGTGGGAGGTGGGGAATATCTTCGTGGTGCTGGCTGCAGTGGCGCTGGTGTGCAATTTGGCGGCCAGGGCGTGGGGCGTGGTGAGGAATACTATCGGAGTATAGAGTTTCATGATTACGAGGTCAGGTCTATCTTGGGAGCTTGGATTGCATGGGCTGGCGATGGTCTTTTGGGTTGAACGCTTAAGCGGATGGGGGATATACCATGATTCACGAGTCCTTTCTGGGTAATGCGGAGTATTCTTTTTTTCTCAGCGCTGTTCTTCGCGGTCCTCTGCTTTGTCTCATTCCCAACCGTCTTGATCTCCCTCAGTGCATCCCCCGTCCTACCTCGAATACATCTATGCTCGTATTTCCTCGTCCACCGCGGAATCCATTCATAACCACCTCCCCTCCCATCCCGAGCGGCTCATCCGGCGGACGCCTCGGCTTGCCCTCACTGTCGGAGCGAGAGCACTGTCCGCATATCCTGTTGAAAGACAAGACTTCGTATCTCAGCGGATGTCGCTTCGGCGACTCGCAGCCGCAGTATGTGGGGTGAGTGCCGATGAGGTGCTAGCAGAGGAAGTGGAGTGGCTGTAGACTGTTTGGTAGCACATTTCGAGGGTCAGCTTTTAAGTGGGGACGTAAGATCGGTAAGTGAAGAGAAAGACGGAATAGCGTGCAAAATATATAGCTCCGAAGACGGAGGTGAAGGGAAGGAATAATGTTCCTAAAAGATGAATCACGCGATATTCGTTTGTCATTCTACACCTTACAGCCTCTCGTGATCTCTCTCCCTCCTCTCCCTCTCCTCCCTCAACCCCTTCCTTGTCCAAAGCCTCCTGATCCTCTCCTCGTCATCTTCATCCTCACTCTCAATCTCTACATGCTTAGTAACCCCCCCAGCTTTGATGACACTACCTCCCTTCACCCTCACTATCCGGTCATCCGGTCCACGTCTCGGCAGTCCTTTACTATCGTTCTCGCGACACTCTGCGCACGGTCTGTACAGGGTGCTGATGCTGTGCTCTAAAGCGTGCCCGATGGAGATCTTGCGTGGACAGAAGTGCGGGGCTTGTGCGGAGTGGTGTTGGCAGGATAGGTAGGTGATGATGGTTTGGTGGCACATGGTGGGGTTGGGCTGGATGCTGGGTGGTGTAGCTGTGGTTGATGATGAGAATGAAGAAGGCGTTGAAGAGCTGTTGTATTTTGAAAGAGGATTGGGCATGGGCGGACGTGAATAGCGTTTCTGGGTAGTAGGGAATGCAGGGTATCGTTATCCATCACGATCATTGTTCATTCCCAGGCCTCACGACATCCATATTCTCTTACTGCTCTTCCTCCTCCATCTCCATCTCCTCCTCGCACTTACTCCTTCCAGTCTTCCCACTTGCTCCCTGGTGCTGGCCCTTCGCGCCGTGATGGCATTGATAAGGATCGATGACGGCCTCATCACGCTCACGTCTGGTCTCTCGGATCCAACGCTATCTTTGTGGAGGCGTTCGTGGCGCAGTTTATCCAGCCCTCGTACACGGTGCTCGAGCGGATGACCTGTGATGGAGCATCGAGCGCAAAAGCGGGGCTCTGTTGAAGGAGTGATGCTCGCACTGTGTATGCGTTGTGCCTTTTTGGTGGCACATTTCCGCTGGTGCTAGGGTTGTCGGTTTGAGACTTTGCGGGTGGCTTCAGATGGTGCAGAATGTGGGTTTGGAGGAATAAGAAGGAATGCGCAGGTTTATAGCGAGTAAGGCAAAGGTTGTGAATCATATCCTGGAAAAGAAGTGGCTATTCATAGCTGCAGATGGTGAATATTGAGCGTCACGAATATCAGATTAGAGGACGAGGGACAGTGATGGATTAAGCAAAGATGTATCATTACTCTATGTACGAGAATCCGAACCACCAACAACAATATCAAATCCGCCAAACATCTACCAAAAAAGTCTAAATATAAAAAGAAAATATGTTGATACAGTTCAACAGCCGACGACCATGACTTAAGCACGTCAGCATAGAGGAGATGCATCTTTTGTTCAAAGGAGACGACGACGAAGGGAAACCCGTGAAAAGCGGATGACCCTTGATGTGCCGAGCACCCATTCCGAAAAGAGGGATGAGAGGAACCTAGAATGCATGTGCGTCAGTGAGTACAAGAAAGAAAAAACGGAAGGGGAGACTTAGCGGTGTAAATTTTATCCAAGGCGGCGGCAGGCCTTGGAAGGGTTAAGGTGCTGAAAATGYTTGAGGATTGAACTGTACACGGTTACCAACAACGACAAAAGATTAAAACATATTCTGTGATATTAGTCCCACAAGTATTCCTCATGATTAGTCCAACAAAGTGCGCAAGCTGTGTGATCAGTAATAGATTTGAGAAGGGGGCAAGGAGATGTTTTGGTGATTGTTTGTTGATACCCAGCARCCCTCCTSCACAGGTTACCAGCCCATGAAGTCGAGAAGCCGGGCCTTATTTTCATGATTTTTTTGGCGATGGCGGATAAGGCGCATCTATTGTRRGTATTMGCAAAGAAGAACAAGTACATTACCGAAGTYCCTCCACTTCAAGCGAAGAAGTCAAGCTTCTTCACCGGCGAGGAARCGGCGGCGGCGCGGGCGAGGAAYTTGCGAGCYGAGGGGGACCGGGCGGCGGGGATCGGATCGTAGGCCCAGGTGTCGATGTTCCAGTGGTAGGGCTCCCAGGCGCCGACTTGGCGGCCGCAGTCGATGCAGCGTGCGTCCGCGGTSAGGCCCTSGGGGTYGTAGTTGCCGTCCTCGTCGGGYCGGATGTTGCCGCAGCGGGGGCGGAAGAGGCTGGTCGTCCGAAGGCGTTGAGGGCGGCCGAAGTGTCCRAGCTTGATCTCGTAGGCCAGGGATCCGTCGTCGAAATGGTCGCCAATGAAGTACTTCTCTCCGGGGACGTGGGCGTGCAGGTTCGGGGCGCAGTCGGCGGATTTTCTGGCGAGTCTGGGCAGGCGRCCGTCTTCGGTTTCCTGGATYTCGTAGATGTTGAGYTTGGCGATCCGGTTGGTGCGGACCCTCTTGTTGGGRACGTGGCGCCATCGTCGGCCGGGCTGGCGTAAGGCTGGGCGGAGGCCGTTGCGCTTGAGGCTAAGGTTAGAGAACTTCGTGGTAAGCTCGTCGATGTCGCTGTCRCTGTCRCTGTCACTGTCACTGTCACTGTTGGGCACGTCAGCAGTCAAAATAGGGGGCAATTCATCAAGGAAACCAGGGCAGTGCTTAAGGGTTTCCTTGAGGGTTTGTCCGTCAAGGTTGGCTGGCTCAAGAGGATCTGGCCTGCTTGAGTAGGCGAGAAGGCCGAGATAGGAGGCGCCAATGAGTAGAGGGAGCCCGAGGGCAGCGATGGTAAGGAGAGAAGGCATTGTGGAAGCTCAACTCAAATGAAAGAAAGCAGAATAGATTCAAAGTGTCTACAAGTAGGCAATTGAGGTCTGGTTCCTGAAGAAAAAAGAAGAAAAGGAAAGGAAGCTCGAGGATTCGAAGGTCAATATTTATACCCAGATCTCCAGGGCAACTCGCGACACCTTGTTGGGGCGCTTGCTTTGTTTGACGAGCGGTGAGGCTATTCACACGTTGAGATCAGACGAAGTGCTCACACGCGCGACCGCGGAACTTTTCGGAATTCTGCCGAACAAAAGCGCAGCAACGGTGACGTAGGGTAAACAAACAAGACAAACATCATAAGAACATTAAATTAAATCGCTTTCGTGATGATTGTGGTGTTTTGTGATTTCGGTATTGAAGTGAGGTTGGCTAAGCGAGACGGTGAAGCGAGAAAGGGGGGAGAGTTTTCACTTAGCGCCTGTGTCACTTTCACCAAGTTCCACAACCCCAGCCTTCAACCCCGCATTTGAGCATCCCAAGAGTTCGGTAAATACCTCATTCTACTATGAATGAGCATTTATGTGAATTATTGTTGCACTACCTAGTAGATCGACCGCCAAGAAAAGTCTACAGCACGTGACGAGGGATTTATTGACCACTGCCCTCACGACCTACGACATCATACTCCACTTCCTCTGTCAAGCTATCAAGGTATAATGCCTCAATTATCTTGATCTCCCCTCTCCGTTGCTTTTTTCCACCATCCTAAGTCACAAGACAAGAAGAACACATCTCCATCCGCTCCCTACCTCACCGCATCAAACAATGTGCCACCAGAGTCTCACCACCCACAATCCATGCCAGCACCACGCCACCAGCTCTCCCCATTACTGCCGCCGTAGGTCCATCATCGGACACACCCTCGAGTATAACATCGTCTCCTCGAATTCAAAGTGCGCGGACTGCGCTCGCGGTGTGCAGCCATCAGCGGAAGAATCAGTGGTGAGAGCACAGGGAGGAAAGGTAGGCGGGAGCAGTGTAAGGATCACGACAAGTAACAGAAAGAAGAGTATAGGGAGTACGAGTAGTCTGGACAACGAGGAGAGCGAAGACGAGGATGAGGATGAGAGAGTCGCGAGGTTATGGACAAGGAAAGGGTTGAGGGAGGAGAGGCGGAGGAGGGAGAGTCGGTGGGAGGGGTGGTGAGAATAATTGATATCAGGCCAACACGCTTTCTATTTCAGCTTTCTATCTATTGCAATCAAAGGGTATCCAAACTCATCTCAAAACGCCGAAGCAAGAAGGATCATGCCGTGAACACCCTCTCAACCGGGTTAAAAACCAAGAATACCTCGCCAGTATGCAAGGTGCGGTTGCACCTAATCTATAGGAACCTAGGCCTCTGGATCAAATAACTCCCTTGAAGCCTTCCCGTCAAGTTGCGACAACCGGCTGCGCACCTCAACATCGCACGGTCTAACATCTTCGGGCAAGTTTATGTGCAAACTTTAGGAGATCTCAGCGCTCTAGACCTTTTGTGCCAGGCGAAGACGTTCCATGTCTTGCCGTCCACGCTCAGAGCTGAATGAGGAGGAGCAAGAAGAGAAGGTACTTGACGTGTTGGAGCTCAATGCTGATTCCTGGCAAGAGTACACTAATGAAGACTCGACATCAAGTGAGAGCTTTGAGGCTCTCGCGAGCATCCACCGAGCTCCATACGTCCAGTATGGTGGAGGGGATTAAATACTTTGTCGATAGCCGCCCGCTGGCGGATCCCGGTAGGATAGGGGCGACGATGACGAGACCAATATCGCTTTCCGCGAGCCCCCGATTTCCGATGGCCTTGCTGAGGAGATGTCACGACTCCGCAATGAGTATCGTTCCGACGCCCATCCCAAAGTATTCTACGACTGCCCACCTGGATGGACCCGCACTGACGACGGTGGCCTAGCATTCCATCTGTACAGTTGTTTGCGTAGACGTGCCTGAATAGCTTTGTGCGTGACGGGAATGAAGATTGGCATTTACGGCAGGTCAGCGTCTTCGGGATGGCGGGGACGATACCAGCATCAAACGCTACGCCGGCGAAGTCATCGTCTTCTGGTTCAGGGGCCGGTAGCTGTTCAGATACAGGCTACACCCCCCGCTGCATCCTCCTCTTCCGCCTTCGCCTTCCGGTATGTGACATGCTGAGCAGAAGGATATATCGTCATCTTCTTGTCGGCCGAAGAGATGCTCCGTATCCATTTGACCACGCTTTTGCTGCAAGCAACGCGATCATGTCCACCTTGCTGCAAGAACACCGTGTGTCTCACCCTCGTTGCTTCTCGACGAACTCTTTTCATCCCATTGTCAATGCACTCTAGATGCCCCGAACGGAAACCCCCATGATGCGCTCTCGGATCCGCATTAACGAGCTTCTTGAATACCTCCGGGTTCGTATCCGGCGCCTTCCTGTGCGGCGTCACCAATTTGACACATCTCAATCCCCACCTGATTCATCAACCGTGCCGCGTCGTGTAGATACTCCGAGACTGAACAGCTACCTGGTGCATGACCGAGCATCGGCCCTATGGCAATGATGCTATCAATGGGCAGTTCGTCTTCCCATCACCCTTCACAGCATCCCGCAACACAGCGTGCAGTTCCTCAGTATACCCGCTCATCCCCGGCTGGTAGACATGCAAATCACTCGAATAACCATGCGATACAAGATCGGGCTCAATGAGTCTAAATCCCACTTTCAGATACCGCCCCGCATAACTAGCCCGTACCAGAATGCATTCCCGTGCCGTGGACAAATATCATGTCGCCTTTCAGCTGGACCAAGGGAGAATTGTATTCGCATACTTGATTTAAGGCCCAGTCTTTGCCGTTGGCGAGGTCTGCTTTGCTGAAACGGACGGCTACTAAGGGGTCTCTGTGCAGGCGCTGTTCTATGGGCGAGAAGGGAAAGGGGATTGAGTGCCGACCGTAGGTGAAGTTGGGAGGCGAGTAGAGGCCCTTGGCCGTAAGGCAGAGTTTGAGGATGGCTTCCCATGCTGTGTGAGCTGCGTTTTCTAGACGGGGGCTCATATTGAGGGAGGGATCGTATAAATGATACAGTCGAGACTCAACATAAAAGTTTGAAGGGAAGAAAGAGAACAGACAAATAAGAGACTGTAAGTGAACCGGAAGGTGAAAGAGAGCCAAAGAGCGAGAAAAAAATATTAGGCGAGCACTTATCCTTATTTCTGCGGGTCCTCAATATTCGATAGTCATCTCCCTTATAAGTTAGGTGACCTTTTCTTTTAAGTGAAGGTATTTACATATCACGATCTAAAACCTCACTCTCAGCAATCTTAGCTAAAATAAGGAGCAAGATAGCCTAGCATCAACGTCCGGCGCTCTAGCGTGTCCACCATCTCACGGACCGTTGCTACTAGTATGTGCCCGCTCTAACTTATGTAGGTCTGCCGGACAGAGCCTCTTATTTAAGAAACGATTGTGGCTGTGTGCCAAGTTGCGGAAGTCAATGTGCAAACTCGTATTGGTACTGTAATATCACCGGCATTAGTATTTTTGGCTTCACTAATGTCTTCGCCGAAATCTACGAATCAGTCATGAGGCAAAATATCATACACTTTTTGCTCGGAGCTCGTCCTCGGTGAGGGGCCTTATGGACGGAGAATAACATTTGCCTCAAGCTGCGATCAGAGATACTGGGGTGTATTACGTGAGAAAGCCATGACAAAATCAATATAAATCTAGACTTCTCGTAAAATAGACTGGCGGTATATTCGCTACAAGACTCGGAAGCTCTCCGACCCCTTTTGTTCTAGCTGGATGCTCGCTTGGAAATCCCCGCCCCCTAAAGACAACTATCGCCGCTAAACAGTCTAAATATTCCACTTTCAAACATGAGAGCACCAATAGCAAATGAGAAAGGAAGGCAAGAATAGACTTCAAAATTCACAATTGAACGGATAAGGAGCCACTAGAGGGCCTGGAATTCCAGCTCATTCCCCCAACCTACACAATACTGAGAACCGCACATAGCACATACACCTAGATCATTGTTTGTGGATTGAGTATCAGGTTTGGGCTTGAAGTCTGCCGCGTTACTGCGCGAGAGAGGYACCATATGAGGAGCGGGGTATTGATCCTGGCCCATCAGCATCAGGCTGGAGRCGCTCGCTTTGGAGAAGGTAGGTGTGGTATGGCGATTTGGTGACAAGAAGCTTTCTTGTGCYATCAAARGTGTCRWGAATGAGATCTCATRRGACKCRGCAGCATTRAAATCRCTGASAGGAGTTCTTGTATGGTCGGTCGAGRTRGCTTCATCGTCTATTTTATGTCAGATTCATAACACTTCTGGATGGAAGGTTACCCTACCTAGGAAATCTTCCCGGTAGACTGAGTAGTTCGGCATTGCGACGCTAGACTTGGAATAGTCTGAGCCGTGAGTGACGGAACCTCTGTTGTGATCTCGAGGAGGCTGCTGGGAGAGCAAGTCTTGAGATCTATTGGATGGATCTATTGCTGTACTGCACTGTCAGTATAGAATTACTGCTAGAGTGGGTAGACCATAGCTTGCATTTCCCCGGATGTCTCTCCACCATGTGACTTCTCACTCTCCCGGATCTTTTCGCTCTGTAAGGGCAGTGAGGGCAGTGTTTCGGAGGACCGTGTACCTCTCTCTTGTGCCGTAACATGTCGGCATGTCTTGAGAAAGACTTGTCGCAGTTGCCCGCTGCCCAGTTACATGGAAAAGGACTACCTATGAGGYTAACTTGAGCAGTCCTTGCCATAGTTACTCGTGATAAAAGTGACGGTAGAATATGCCAAGAAAATCGTCAACGCCCGAGCTTGAAAGTCTGGAATTTTGGTAGGTGCAGGAAACACATCCTGGGGAGCCCAAGTATATAAAAGGGACCTTGGGCATAGGCAAGTCGCGGGACATTACGACTCGTTTTTCTGCCTGCCATGTCATCTAACGGGATATTGCATCGCTAGATCCTCAAATATACCAAGGCGCTCGTTCGGGCCCGTGACTTTCATTGCAAGGGCGCTTCAATTGATTATCATGTTATTCGTTGTGTCATTCATTCGTCCAGATCTGATTCGGCAGCCGGGAACCCGCAGTCGGATAGATGCATGCTGGGAAATGCCACGCCATGCACAGCGGCATGGCATTGTGCGAACTATGCGTGTATGACTGGACTCGAGACTCGAGACTCGATGTTGATGTAGTATATTCCTTCTCAAGCAGCGAGTCGACAGCAATATGAAAATGTTCTTAGAGACCAGAGTTAGGTGCTGTCCAGCGGGAACCCCTCATTATGCGTGACCTCCTCTCCTGAGAGGCTCTGTAAGCGATCAGACACCTGGAACCAGATACTTGGGATATTTCAAGGCGCTAGAGCAGGGAGGAATGAGAAAAAAAGAATGAAAACTATCAAGGATGTGAGCGCCCTCCACACATAGTGTCATCCGGAAATGAGATGTGACAGCGGTCTTTTCGAGGGCGCTGCACCGCCACCTTGTTCGGGGCCGRCCGGCACTCTTGCCCGTCTTAGACTTAAACTTAAACAATCCAACTATCCAAGTACTACATCTTCCCGACTTAGTTTAAGGGTAGGTCCCATCAGCTCGCACGCTCCCTAGGGATTCGAGGCACTTACGATCAAATGAATGCTTTCTGACCATGGAAAGACCCCGCGTAACTGTTGAAACTCTAAAGTGATGCCTCTCGATTCGTTTGGATTTCCAAATGTTTGTAATTGATACGCTTGACAAATATTGCAACTTATCTGTTGTGTCAAAGAGCATGACGGGTACCCGCGAAGTGGGTTCTTCAGGCTCAGTCCTTTTGTACGCTCTATTTCTAGGCAACAATTGCAGCGCAAATCGCGGCTCAGTAGGTCCTGATGCCTTGTGGTCGCTCAGAMATTGGCTCCCGCAGCCCTTATTCGCGGATACACCGAGTGACAGTGTCTGCGGGATGCCGAAAGCGGGCGGTGTATCGAAACGGCAAGG
>QYSG01013979.1:0-19296 GCA_003988875.1 Lachnum nothofagi
CTCGCCGCCCTTAAGCACAACCATCCACTTGGGAGAGTGGTTTTTGTCATCCATCTTCTTCGTCCAGAACAGGAATTTTTTAACACTGCCGTCATTGCACCGTGCGGTATCAAAAATGGCGGCAATCACCCAGCTGTAGGGTTCTGGAGCTCGATAGTTGCGATCTTCGAGTAGGTTTGTGATTGCGWCTTGAGCCTCRGGCTCCAGGAGCTCTTTAAATGTGACTCGAGGACTTGTTGAATTTCTCTCTGTAAAGCCTACAAATCCTTTCAGAAGCTCTCTGTCCATTGACGAGGGTTTCATAATGTACCCTTCCGCAGAGGAATATGGAGCGTGGTAAACTTTGGCCTTCAGACCAAGGAACTTGATGACCTTGGGTCCAGGAATGATTTCCTGCTTCTCAAGAAGCCAACCTTCGTAAAAGAAAAGATCCTTTTTTATAGAGTGGGAAGACCTGGCATAGTCTACACGAAGGACAACTTGTGCGTACTTCGTATCGTCATTGTCATCATCGTTGGCGTCTGCATGGCTTGGAGGCGTTTTGTTATTCAGGCYACYAGGACTTAGTATTTCAGACTCTTTCTCGGTTTTCTCACTACGAGTTTGAACCTCGTCCATATTTCTCGTAGTATTCGAAACTTCGGAGATTTTGTCTAATGGTGAKATGCATGGGGGCCATCGCAACCTCCTTGACTACATTTGGAGAAGCGGCAATGTTTGACTTTGAGCCCACCAGACCAGCATTCTGCAGGCTTTTGAGTAGTGAGGGAAGGTGCTGGATCAACAATTTGAGGTCTTCGGCYTGATCCTCGTCGAGTAAATGTCTGGCATGAAGTGAGTAATTTATTTATGTTAAAAGCGGTCGCGGACGGACRTACTTTCTACTCAGCCGCTTCAACACGAGGAGGTTGACGGAGTCYAACAATAGTTGTAGAGTCGACTTCGACGTCTCAATAGACAYCAYTAGGCCCTTAATTTCATCTTCACCRCCAAGCGCGAACATCAATTTATCCCAAGCACCGAAAGATCTCTTCTTGTCTTTACCATCTCCATTTCTCTTGGCATCCTTCAAGGCTTTTCTCAGCCTGTCAAAGTTACGCTCACACGCTTCCTTGGCAGGTCGAAACTGATCCTCTTTAAAATGCAACTCAAATTCATATTCCTGGACAGTATTACCCAGCGAAGCTAAGATTGATGCAGTGAGCGATACATCCGACGAGAGGTCCTTGACTTTCTGCTCGATACTAGAGTACGAATTTGACAAGGCTCGCAGGGTAGTTACGACTGAGGCCCCGAAGACTGCGATTTGCAGAATCGAYGCGCCTAGACCTACGGCTTCGGCCATGGTACGTATAAGGGCAAGAACGATGGATGCGAAGGAGACGAAGAAGGAAAGAAATATCGAACAGGCTGAGAATCATTTTGTATGAGCTGGGCGCATGGAGTGAGGCTGCAGCTGACGGGTATTGGGGGCCAGCCATRTTGGGGTAAAATGCYTGTTCCCACTGGGATTATGAATTGATGGACGCAGATGAAAAGAAACATCACAGYTTCCAAGACAATATTAAAACATGAGATCAAACGTATAAATGATTGAAATTTGAACGCGTATCTTCAGTTCAATAAAAGAAAGGAAGTTGGAGGTGACACGACACCTTCTTCGTCTTGGCATGCACCTTGATGGCGGGGTCTTACACTACTGTACYCATGATCCTCGAGCGATAAGGATCCACCAAATCCGAGATCGCAAGCCCTCCTCTCCTCTCCACCTCCATTCCTTCCTGATCCTTCACAAAGCTCACCAGTCCTGAATATCCTCTCCGAAGTCCTTCTCAACCCGCCATTCTRCTTCAAAATGGGAGGAAACCAATCCAAACAGCCGATCTCCAACGAGAAGCTCGTTATCGAGCGTCTCCGAGCTCTAGAGCTCAACAACAGCGCTGATAGCGRGTATATACAAGTTGGGGAGAARGATGTTGCTCATGCAGCAAGGAATTCGAGCTTCAAAGCTCCCTGGACAACACTGAACATCACAGATGTCGAGCACTGGGAGAAGGAACTTATGCAGGATCCCAAGAACAGGCCAGTTCACATCCTTGGGATGTAGGCAGATAGCTAACAGTCATGRCAGACTCGCACTGTCTGCTCTGAGCTCCGCAGACCCCAAGAGTGTTCTTACATCTCGAGCCACGAACATYAAAGACCAGCAGATCTTCAATGTCAAGATCCCGTTCGAAGGAGCGCCTATCACAAACCAGAGATCGTCGGGACGATGTTGGCTGTTTGGTTCGTCACATCCTCATTGAGCCTCTCCTTGGGATCTGTCTCGGAGATTTCCAGAGGCTATGMATTTATGGACTTGTACTGATCCATTAACAGCATCTACAAATGTCTTCCGGGTCGCCCTCATGAAACGTCATAGCCTCRATAAGTTCGAACTCTCCCAAGCATACCTCTTCTTCTACGATAAGCTCGAAAAGGCGAACTTCTACCTCGAACAAGTATGCGATACCGTAGACGAAGATTTGGACAGCCGCATAATTCAAACATTGTTGGCACAGCCCGTCTCGGACGGTGGACAATGGGATATGGTGTACAATTTGGTCAACAAATACGGCCTCGTACCCCAAGTCCTGTACCCAGACAGCTTCAATGCCAAATCTTCTGGAGCTATCAATAGCTTGATAACTACCAAGCTCCGCGAAGATGGTCTCAAGCTAAGGGCTATGGCGACTTCTGGCACCAAGTCGACCAAGGATATCACTGCTGCTAAAGAGAAGATGATGCGAGAGATTCATCTCATCCTTACCCTCACTCTTGGGCCCCCACCTTCTGCGACAACTGAGTTTACATGGAACTATTTGGACAAGAATGGAGCTGCTCAGGAGTTGACGACAACCCCTTTGGCATTTGCGAAGGAGCTCGATACACCCAAGTCGGTTCGGATCACGAACTCAAAGGTTCACGATATGTTTTCTCTWGTCAATGACCCGAGAAATGAATATGGCACTCTCCTATCGGTCAACAGACTTGGCAACATTGTTGGCGGCCGCGGCATCACCTATGTTAACGTGTCCATGGACGTCCTCAAGACAGCATGCATCAAAATGCTTCAAGCCGGTCTCCCCATCTTCTTTGGCTCTGATGTAGGAAAGTACAGCAACTCCAGCTCTGGTATCATGGACACCTCCCTAATCGACTACGAACTCGGCTTCAACGTCCGGCTCGGCATGTCAAAAGCCCAGCGCTTGATGACTGGTGAAAGCGCAATGACGCACGCCATGGTTTTGACTGCTGTGCATATCGAGGAAGGCAAGAGCGTCAGATGGAGAGTCCAGAACAGCTGGGGAGAATCTGCGGGGGAAGATGGTTGGTTCGTGATGAGTGACAAGTGGATGGATGAGTTCGTTTACCAGGCTGTCGTTGAGCCTAGATTTGTGGACAAGAGTATCAGGGATATTCTTGACACGAAGCCTAAGGTCTTACCTCTCTGGGATCCGATGGGTGCTTTGGCTTGATGCGTTTAAGAGTGGAGAGTGGGATACGAATTTTATGATATTGCGATGAATTCGGGAGCGTTGCTTTTTGAGATATACTTTGCCATGCTAGCTCCGTAGTAGTACCGGCAKCTATATACTTTGCGAGAATTCACAGGACCTTCAACTCAGTGGTTTATTGCAGTTTCAGTCTCGAGTCTAGAAGCCTTTTACATTGACACTTTGATTCCGWAGTCCGCGGCTTTATTCTATACAGGTAGTGTGATGTGATCCTTACATTTACCCGGCAAGCTGCATGAAAAAGTAAACATCACTCAACTTCCTACCCTCACTTTTTCCTTTGTCCACCCTCGCAATGTGACGCAGGAACGCGGGTTRTACCTTCCGCACTAAACATCTACTAGCTCTCYACCTTTGYTCCGTGCTTTTTATCTCCTGGCTATTTTCAATGTCCTCGCTGAATTGAGACATCATCAGCAAGTAATCACAAGATCACGGGCACGCAACGATGGAGTCCTCAGACGAAGTTTCAGCACAAAAAAGAGAGCTCCTTCCACCCTTTATACCCATCCCCTCCCTCTCCAACKTCCGCACCATCGGCGGCTGGCCTATTTCCCCCACCACTACCTCAAAGTATACTACCGCCACAGTCTGCACCAACATCCTCTACCGCGGTCCGGATGTYACGCCTATTTCCCCCGCCGGCATCACTGCCCTCAGAACATTGGGAATTAAGGTCATATTTGACATCCGCTCCACGCCCCAGATCACGCGCGCCGGCGGCGTCAAGGAGATCGATGGGATAGAGAGGGTGTGGTGCCCCGTGTTTGGCGACGAGGAGTATTCTCCTGAGAGGGCGGKGGAGCGGTACGTGCAGTACTGTTCTGAGGGGAYGGAGGGAATTGTGCARGCATTCATMGAAATACTCACCTCCGGCGCWRTTCCKGCMTTCCTTCCCATTTGCCGTTACTTGATCAAGACTCAAGGGAAAGAGCCGTGCATGATCCATTGCACGACGGGGAATAATCGCTCTGGGGCGTTTATCGGGGTTGGCAGAGGGGAGGGATGTGGTTGTTAGTAGGCTGTTGAAGAATCCGAGATTCAGAGAGGTAATTGGGGATAGGGAGGAGGGGAGGAAGAAGGCGGAGAGGATGGTGGGGGCTAGAGAGGAGAGTATGCGCGCTTTGCTTGAGGAAGTGAGGAGRAGGTGGGGCGGTGCGGAGGGGTATTTTGGGGATGTCGTGGGATTGAGTAGGGAGGAGGTTGAGGGCGTTAGGAGGGTGTTGACGGATGATGCGAAGGGAGGGGGGGACGGGGCATGATGTGCGTTGAATGGYGAGGTAGTGGGTGTTTGGGCGTTGCTTTAGTAGAGCTGAAAGACTTCCCAAACTCATCTTGAGCAAGAAATGGWATTACTTATTGCTGATTTGCCAGTAAATATTTTYAGACCAGTCATTGTTTCAAAAGTTGTAGTGGTCTAAGCAAATGGTWGCTTTAGACCCTCGAGAGYGGCCTAAACGAATTATTGCTTTAGGACCACAAGACGCATCAATTTTTTTCGTGAGACTCATCAAATCTAAGTRATCTCCCTCTGATATGTTTCGACAAGCTTCCACCCAAATATGAAACTTAAGACCCTATTTCCTAGGTCCCGAATCCTKAATATCCTCTCTCGCCGTCCTCATCGTATAGCTCCAACCTAGCGCCACCACCGCGATAACACACAAATACCCCCACCAGACCACACCCACTACGCCGATCTTCAGCCCCCATGCAAGCACCACCCCACCCACAGCCGTCCCCACCGCCCTCGCCAGACTSGACAGCATATTCCCCGCGCCATGCACCGTACCTAGCACGCTCTTGTTCGGCGCCGACTCTGTCAGCAGGATAACCGTGCTCGGGATMGCAATCGTCCTCGCCATGACCTGCGCACACAGCACAACTGCAATACCCGCATACCTCGTTGCCCCCTCCGTCGATAGGGACAAATACGGGGCAAGCAGGTACGCGAGCGGAAAGATGAATAGCGAGACTCGGAAACAGCCTAAGGTGCCGAGACGGGCCTGCATACGCGGGTATATAAACAGYTGCAGGAAGATGCCGCACATGCCGAAGCAGGACAACCAGAGGCCGACGGAGGGCGACTGTAACCCGAGACCGCCGGTGAAAGAGAAGAGCGTGGAGTTATCGTTGGAAGCGGTAGGTGCGCAGAGGAAGATTGGGAAGATGTGCATGAATGCTGCGTTGTGGAGGGGGAGTAGGCCGAAGGAGACGAGGGTCACGAGCACGTCGCGTGTCCAGATGTTACGGAAAGGGGGGTTGGGTTTGGGCTTCGGCAGGGTGACGGTAATAGTCGTGTCTGCGTGTGTYGGGGGRAACTCTTCGAATTTGACGACTGTGTATTCTGTTGTGTCGAAAGTGGAGTGTTGGCGGAGAGCGATTCTGGTGAACCAATGGCGCAAGAGAATRCCGTAGTCTCTGTCGTCTTCTTTTCCTGGCAGCGTTTCCCGGAGACCGAAGAAGCCAAGAATGAGACTAATACCTAGGGCGACGGCGTTGACAAGGGCTGGAAGAGCGTACGGGTATTTCAGAGCCCAGGCAACTCCACCATCATTGTGGTGGATATTGAGTAGACCGTTTCGCCCAAATAACCACGCCATGTTGACCACGGGATCAGCCAAGCAGCCACCTAACGCCAATCCTGCCACCATTCCAGAGTTGAAAACCAGGGGCAGAATCAGGAAAGCTCTTGTCTGGTATTTTCTCTCCTTCACGATCTCCGCTGTCATGGTCCTCATCACGCCCGTATTCCCATTTCCCAGGCCAGCCAAGATTCTCCAGAAAAACAGAGCCCCTACACTTCTAGAGAATCCAAATGCAGCATTCGCAACCACGCTTCCCAGCAGCCCAATCAAGATTATTGATTTCCGGCCATGTATGTCGGACATCCTCCCCCAAAGCATGCTCGTCGCAAATTGAGCGAGCGGAAASGCTGCAACAAGCAGCCCAGAAAGCCATGATATTCTTGCTTCCTCYGAGACGCCATCTTCATTCGCAATGACTGATTTGACGAGATAGTAGATGTAGGGGAGGAGACAGGTATTKGAAAGGGGCTCGGAGAGGCGACATAACGCGAGGAGGAAGAGCTGCGGTTTATTGGGTAGCGAYATCCAAGTGACGAMRTCCTTGCTTCTCGGAGCGCCCTCCTTCACAGATATGCTTGGTCCAGGCTCTGTGAGTTGTTTCAGCAAAGTACTRACTCSAGGCAGATAGATGTTTAGCTTACTCTGGAGCAGCTCCTCCTGCTCTGGAACCTCTTCTTTGGTCATGATTRCGGCRGTCTTACCATACTATAATACCAAAAYAAGACAAAGAAAAWGAAGAGAAAGTTTTTAAAAKGAAAAGRAAAGCAGCRATCGTGGGGAAATAGAACACAGCATGTCAGGGGGGAGGTTCCATGGAGGCTGAATGCAGCAATAGCTTACGAGACTAGCAGCCCTAATGAGGATCTCGCCCCCTCTATGGAACGCCACAGAGGTTTAATATCCGGGTGTTTGAGTTTGGGCACGGCGGGACATGTATCYTGTACTTGAATAAAGCACATGAGCGACATAGCGCRTCATTGTAAGAGGAGTCTTCGTGTAGCAATATAATGCGAGAAGCCGRTGGGGGGTAAATTCATTTACCGRAGGCAAACAATTTGGAAATAACTTGGCACTRGTCATGGAGCATATYCCGAAGGTAGCGAGAGATATAGGTATGGTGATRAAGAGTTTGAGAGCAGAAGAGGAGGATAATGCACAAAGAGCCGATTTGTTCTTTACCTTCGTACGTTTATGAGAAAAGTTGAGATGGGCTTGAGAGYCGGAAAAAGGAGGCGGGGATGTCTTGGCAGGGCAGGCACGACCCACGGCCCACCCAGAATTGCGCCCCATTTTTAATTTTGGAGACCRCCGGACCTTCCAAAGCTTAAACAAACTTCGAGTACCTTTGTATATGGGTTGAAGGTGTTCCATCCATTTCCTCGAGCTCTTATGAAGCTTTATCGTGTTGAAGGATCTATGCTCTCCTGCAGAAAGCCCTTTGCTCTCTGTCRAAGGTGAACTTAGCGGCAGAACGCCACAAGCTCGGACAGCAGCTATCTTTCGATAGTCCAGGGCAAGAGCAAACGGTATCTCTCTCTTTACTTAGACTGAGCTATTTATGRCAAGTGACATTCAAGCTGCGRAGCGTGCTTGCCGTGGAACAGCATTGCGGACCATTCCAGACGGCCTCGTGGCACCATATTCTTCTTCGATGTACATGGAGTGTTCTGCTCCCATTCGCACTCAGGCTAAAATGTCCTGCATCTCCATCTAGGTKGCCATTCGTTCCCAGCGGTCACTGCATTGCCAGGCTTCCGGTAAAGAAGTTCATTGGCGAGCAGACATCGTCCTTCTACCCCACGGCGAAGCAGCTGACARCGAAAATCACCCCGCCAAAGATCCCTCCATTTCGAAACCCAGCCTTGGCCGGTCTTGCTGTCACACAAACCCTAGGAGGGTTTCTATTTTGACTACCACTTTCKCTTTGGCCGAGCTGCTTGAGGGTTCCAAGATCCCGAACAACGGCCTTCGTGATTGGCTCTACACGACCTGATTCGTAACCTTTTTCGATTGCTTTAGCAAGCGCAAGCCCAAAGCTCTAAGGAGCTCCACAACGCSATATCAGATCATCTGGAGCCAACYAAACCGACACCAAGCTGCATTGGCTCTGCGGCTGCCGACACCCAGGAACTTGTGGGGAATGTTRCGCTTTTGGYTTCTTATATRGKGGGGCTTACCTTTGTCAACATGAGCATCTTTCGCCGGCTCAAGAAGCGAGTGTCGAGGGAAGAGCACCTTTACACTCCCATTCCCTCTGACATGGCCATTTCTSCTGTGGTRGTTCCCTCAAAGGCAGCGTTTCGCCTCCACTTCTTGTGTGCATTCTTCGCCCTGGCGTCATTTGTCTGGGGGTGAGTTCAGCCACAATACGATTGCTTGGAAGCTCAATGAGAAAGGCAWTCTCGCATTTCAGCCGCACTACTGACTCCATCACTATAGATACAACATTGGARTCCTCGCAACAATATACGTCCATCCCGGATTCAAGAAAGCGCTCCACAAGCCAGATGCCTCTCATACCGGCCTTATCACCGCCATCTATTATCTCGGCACGTGGCTGAGTTATCTCTTCCTATCTCATCCTGCTGCCGATCGCTTTGGTCGAAGATGGGCTGCTTTCATTGGGGTCTTCGTCACTTGCGTGGGCGCTGCTTTTCAAGCGGGTGCGAGGGGATCAGGTGCTTACTCTATGATGATTGTGGGACGGATCATTTGTGGCCTTGGACTTGCGATTGTCTCGACGTCTGTTCCATTGTACCAAAGGTATGACGGTCATTGCCGATTAGACTTTCACTTATGACAATTAGTGAATGTGCTCCGGCAAGRCAGCGTGGACGATATGTAGTGATGAACCATATCGGACTTGTCACTGGACTTGCCGTTGCTTTCTGGTAAGAAGATTCTCCTACACTCAAGTCCGCGCTAATGATTTGAAGGGTTGGGTATGGCTTTAGCGGTTGGACCAACAGTACTGGAAATTATTATGGCTGGAGGCTCTCCATCATGGTCCAATATATTCCAGGATTTATTTTCATGCTTGGCGTCCCATTCTGTCCGGAGACGTAAGCTGCTTCTCGTGAATTCAGACGAAGACTAAACAATAGACAGACCCCGTTGGCTGGTAGAGAAAGGCCACATCGATCGCGCACAAGCCTCTCTTGCATTTCTTAGAGACGCCGATCCAAYAAGCGACGAAGTCAACGCCGAGCTTGAGTCCATCCAAGCCAGCGTGTCGGCGCACAAATCCGCTCCCGAGTCCTCCTGGACAGCGCTGTTTACCCAAAAGCCCCTCTTCGAGCGATTATGGCGTGCTTCATTGCTTCAATTCATGGCCCAAATGTGTGGCAACACAGCCATGAAGTACTACCTACCATCAATCTTTAAATCYCTTGGAATCGAGCATCGCATCACTTTATTGATTAGTGGTATTGAGAGCACATTGAAGATTGGATGCACTATCATCGAAATGTTGATAATTGATAGGATTGGGAGACGTACGACGCTCGTGGTAGGCTGTATGGTTATGGGGACTGCTTTGCTGGTATGTTCCTTCAAGTTTTCATCTACTCATACTAACAAGCTAGATCAATGGCGCTCTACCACTCGCGTACCCTAACAATATCAATCACGCTTCAGACTACGCGTGTATCGTATTCATATTCTTCTACACATTYGGCTACTCAATTGGCTTTGGCCCAGCAGCCTGGGTCTACGGCTCGGAGGTACGTCTGTACCGTCCAAGACTTTCTGCTCGCTGACACRATCAGATCTTCCCCACCAACCTTCGTGCACGTGGTCTTAATATYTCTGCATCAGGAAGYGCTATCGGGTCCATCATCGCTTCTCAAACCTGGCCTGTAGGGATCCAGAAYATCGGCTCGAAGACTTATTTCATCTTCATGGCTGTCAACTATGTCTCTGCCCTTGTAAGCTAGATCYTGGATCGGTGAGAAGTGAAGATYTAGAATGTCGCTGACACGAGATAGATAATCATCTGGGCCTATCCTGAAACTAAACGCCGGTCACTAGAGGACATGGACGCGTTGTTTGGGGAGTATCGGAATCTAGTCAGGGAGGACGACCAATCTGATGCGCCGCCGGAAGAGGTTAATGCGACACCAAAGGCGGTTAGGGATAGTTTGTAAGGACTTTTGGGCTGGATTTGGGCGCACACATTGGACGGGGTRGACTGGGACGCATATACGCGAATGTGAAATGGAACGRGTACGTATCAAACCGACACCTCCACCGCTACTCGAGAATTCTGCAAATAAGAGACTTTCTTCGAGCCCCCAAAAGATGAGGATATTCACAACACTACGATTGAATGATCTCGTGCACAGGTAGGCTAAATKYATTCGCAATTTTCACAAACTCCGAGTCCTCCCAGCACCAGCCATCATCCTGCAGGACGTCTTGTTTTCTTTGCAAGTCTTGAGCCGGCACCTATCCTCATTGACTCTCGATTCTACTTTTGACGTCTACAACCGATTTACTCAGATGCAACGAATTGAAATGTCGAGCTCSGCATGTGGYAGGGCAAATTGTAAAGGGACCACGAGAGAAAATGACAACRCYAATAATGCAACGATGCGCCCCGGCAAGCACAAGCAGCCTTTCCAAGCAACGGCTAGAGCTGCGATTTTGACGGAGTCCGGCCATGAGAGCCCCACCRATGAGAACGTCGAGGAGCCTTCCAAGAGCAAGAATGAATATCAGGATCTTAAGGCAGAATTAGCACGATTGAAGGAGAAGTTGATGATGGGGAAGCTTGCGAGGGAGAACGACCGGGATACAAAGGAGARRGCTCCCCCCGAGCTGCTTGATACTACAGAAGCAGACGTCTRGCTTGATAGATTCAGCATGACTGATTTTGTTCCATCCGAATCTCAACAAACGCAAACGCCAGTAACCTTYATGAACGACCACTTACCTGTACGTTCAGCACAGCATGAATTTGCAAAATTAAAAGGAAAGATTCAACAGCTGAACCAAATAGCTGAAGTTCTATTCCCAARTCCATACATGAATRACTTRCTCCAACAGCCTTATCRGATRGCCRGATTAAATCAACCRCCTTCCATCTCGATGGCAACCCCCATCCAACAATTTTACCCGCCATCAGGATTTCAGCCCATGGATCCCTCGATCACTGCTGCTGTTCCCGTACAACAAGCCGTCGGCCCACAAGCGARGTGTCCCGAGAATCGTGCTGACTCGRCTCTGCCAATGTTGGCTCCTTCGGCTCCTCTTCCAGATAACGAAATCCAACCTCGTCCACTTACCGACCAGCAGCCTGCTTCCCCTTCACTTACTATRCCTGAATATTTCAAAAGCGAAGATCAGTCTCGTTCAATTGCCAGTGATGGACCGGCTCCAAGTTCTTTTGGAGATCTATTCAGAAGACAACAACCCTGCGCAAACTGCTTAGTAAATGGTCATGAGCTTTGGCGCTGCAGAGACTGGCGCAGAGATGGATTCATCCGCGGCTGTCCAGCGTGCAACAACAAAACACATTCCTTCGCAGACTGCCCGAGGATCACCCGGGTGTCGAAGTTGTTCAGGAACAATTGATRGGGGGAAGAAACCGCAATTACATGATCGAACTCCACCTCGATCGGAGGATGTTTCGCGATCCAAACATAGAATGGGCGTTAAACGTGTCTACTCCATACTCCTTGAGATTTACTATAGAGAATTAGGGAGTTGGTCCGAGAGTCAAGGACTCGTACCGGACTCAGAAGACTGGAGTACGAATTTTGGATCAGAAGTGGAACCGGATGCGAGAGTCGGCCCGCAACGACGCAAAGAGTGGGATGCTGTCGTGAAATCGCTGCCTTGGTACCAAGATCTTAAACAATCACGTCAACCARATAATCGCCGTCAGTCGAAGCCGAATCAAAGTTACAAGATATATCGACACATTGGTGGAGAGATCAGAGTTCCGCCTGGAGTGAAGGTCGAAATTACAACGCAACAATTTGACGACTCTAAGCTTGAAGAGTATGTAACAGGGCAATATAAGAACATCAAGGCTTTCGAAGATTTCTTAGGATCTCGGAAAACCGATTCCCATAAGAAACACTATTCTCGCAAGCGGTCGAGGAGCCTAAGCGAGGATGAGAGGCCTTCTCGCCAGGACTCGAGACGTCATCGAGGTTACGGGGTAGCAGAAGAYACGATCTCCCGAGAGATCATAGATCTCAAGCAGATCTTGAAGATGATTATGGCTACCAATCGAGATATCACAAAAAGCACGCAAGCCCAATGAAAAGCGATACTCGGAGCCGAATGCGTCGTGAGGACTACTCCAGGAGGACGGCTTATGACGACTCGGAGCGGAGCCGAGATCATGGCGAGCGTAGGAAGAGAAGGCGGAGTAGGACACCTCGGACATCAAGTCGACGAAATTATGAGAGGGATTAATCATATAAGCGTCGASTTCGATATTTGATTTTAGCTTTAGTTTTGTATGTGTATGTCACCAATACATCTTTTGATCTGACCCAGAGGTTACGTGCCTCTCCGCTAGGATGCTCAYAGATAATGTGAGGTACTAAGGGGTGCCTCTCTTGAGGACTGGGTATCATGACTTGCTTGTTCTATTTTCATTTCTTGATTTTTGTATACTTTTAGCTAGTTTCAGAATGTGGAAGGTGAAGATTATTTGCTGAGTTTGCTCTGTGGATCTTTTTATGGTTGCTTCTCGCTTTTGGATTATTGCCACGATACACGTAGTCCCTCCCTCATATTCTGAGCAGTCATAAATCATCGCCGAGAGACAATGACACGCGGTGTTACTTTCGYATTCTAGAGAGTGAAGAGTCACAGGTATTGTTTCGGAGAGCGATGATATTGTTGTTCTCCGCGTGTGCCGAAGCTCCATGTTATACGAACATCCCTCATGGAACCGGACACCGAGTCACTAATTTTAGTCACGTTCCTTCTAATGCCAATAGTAGGCAGCCTCTGTTACTCCATAAGACGAATATTCTCTAAGTCTCCCGAATTTTGTAAAGCATGAGATGATCGGTGTGCACAGCGAGGGTGTGAATATTGGCCGGTGGTAAACCTACAGGGGACTATCGTCGGGCGAGACAAGCTACTTAGGGATTATGTTGAATTTTCCTAAAGTATATAAGTCATAAAAATGCTTATTAGAATCTGGAACTCTCAGCTTCCATTGCTACTTCTTTCCTTTCCAATTACTACACCTTATAAGTTCCCAACATGAAGTTCCTTCTTTCCTTCGCAACATTCGCTTGCGTACTCACCGTTAACGCTCACAGTGGCTGTGGGATCGTTCCTCCGCACATTCTCGAGCATATTCGGTAAGCCTCAATTACTTGAATGTACAAGCATTGTCTTCCCTTCATCCTCTCCCCCTTCAAAACGTCACAATGGGCTGATTCTCTGATCTTGATCCTCAGAGATCACACCGACGATCCTGAAGTCAGACAGGCCGCAAACTACACCCTTCAACAAATTGATGCGATCCATGCACAGAGAGACCAGCAAGCTCAAGGTGGCGATGGCATAGTTCCCGATGGTGATGACCAGGAATTTCCGGAAGAACAGACACCTGAAGGCCAGCAGGAAATCCAGGAAGAAAATCAAGAGCTACGTACGAATCATCCTATTTATATCCTGCATCACTTCCTCTGACACCTTAATCCGTGTACTCATTATTCAACAGAGACCGACGATAATGCTGCGGCAAATTCTACGTCTGTTGAAGACCCAGCATCCAACTCGACTTCATCCAACTCAAATTCGGTGTTAACTAGAAGACAAACCGCCGCCGGCGCCGAAAGATACATCTACAATAATGATCGATCCTGTGATTTGCAAACGCCTCACTTTTTAGTCAGAAAGCCCGATTCCCCCGTAGCGACTGACGCAGACGTGAATAGAATCTGGGACCATTTTGGGATCATCGACAATTTCTACAGAACTCAGTTCGGCCGCAACAGCGTCGACAACAAGGGAGGCAGGCTCCACGGGACCGTTCACTACTGCAACATGTTGAATAATGCTTATTGGGACGGCGCCGAGATGCAGTTTGGGGACGGGGATGGGCGCAATTTCAGGTCTTTCACTGATTACATTGATGTTTCGGGGCACGAGATTACGCACGGCGTCATTCAGTACTCGAGCCCGCTGACGTATAGTGGCCAATCTGGTGCTTTGAACGAGCATTTTGCAGACGTCATGGGCGTTCTTATCAAGCAATACAGTTTGGGGCAGACTGCGGCTCAGGGTGACTGGCTTRTTGGCGCTGGCTTGGTAGTTGGCGCCCGGGCCCTTCGAGACATGGTAAGTCACTGTGCCCAATCAATGAGGCTCTGAATTTATACCTTCCCATGAGAAATCCAAAATCTGACATGTATTTTGACATCATTTAGGCAAAACCRGGGACCGCCTACAACACGCCAGAATTAGGCCGAGACCCTCAGCCAAACCATTGGAGGAATCTTTACACGGGGACCTGGGACGACGGCGGCGTGCACGTCAACTCCGGCATTCCCAATCGCGCTTTCTATCTCCTAGCAGCTTCTATCGGCGGCAACGCTTGGGATGTGCCCGGCAAAATCTGGTACGGGGTCTTGACAAACGGATCCCTGCGACCCAACAGCGATATACCTACCTTCGCGAGAGCCACAATTCAGACTGCATCAAGCCAGTATAATGCTACCATTGCCGGCCAGGTTCGACAAGCTTGGACAACAGTTGGCGTGCCGCTCTAGATATATCCAGGCCGGGGTCTGAAAGCACTTATAAGCCGCGCTCGTGGAACTGAATTTTCTTTGGTATTTTTCCAAGTTCATCATCACTCATTTAGCGATTTCAAAATACATTCCTTGCCGTAGTTGGAAGGGYCATCTTTATTAGCATGAAGCGTTACGTGAAGCCAGGAGAAGGAATACTTTCTTTCAAAATTCAAAGCACAATTCAAATTCTTTCACACACTGTCCCACATTGATCATGAACACGTGGCTTAATAACTACCTGGTCTTGAGAGGCTTTGGTAATAAGTGGCGGAACTCTCTTTGGATACATACGGAGACCCGGTCTTACATCAAGGCTTTAAACTCAAGGTCTCGTGCCATCTATAGYCAAAGCTGCGTTAGAGTTTGTCTCCCATGCTCGGCAAAAAAAAGGGGCAGCGGCACGGCATCAAAGCGACCAATTTAATTTAAAAGCACRGCGATACTGTAATTGGTAAAGACTGGGTCTGATATAGCAAAATTCCAATTCCAAGAGTGCACCTAAATTTCTCACYGGAGACTTTCCCCTTCRATCTGGTTGRACGAGATCTATCAACGAGCTTGAAGTCCYAGATCTTCAGGTCTCGCACCCCCAGCTCGCCCATTAGTGACCTCCCAGAGGACCTCATATTTCTCGTACTTCGAGAAGGTCGTAGCAGAGACGCAATGAGTTGCCTCTCCAAGCGCAACAGATACSTTYAAGCTCGGCATCTGTTCTGTCGGGATKACCCTGCCGCGATACTAYAGTRCTTGGTCAGTACCTTTTCACAGCATTTGAGAAAYATYTGCACTTACATCACAAATCCTCCAATGCAAATGATCTTTCAAATAAGCAATCACACTTGCTCTCGAGATACTCGTCATATGYGGCTCGTCCTTATTCTTGACATGCGYAATCAGGTGATCYGTCAACACGATCTGGCCTGACGCCTGATGCTTGTGCGCCTGCTGAGTCTTGCAGCCCTCACAGCCACCAGAACTGAATCCGCGGCCGATGATAGGCGCAGAGAAGTTGTAGATGGTGCCGATCTGCGTCATGGATTCGGCGGGAGACACGCATTTATCGTTTGGCGGGACCTCTTCGCCGAGGAAGATGCGGATGCTGAAGGGGTAGCCRCCGAGTGCGAAGCGTTCGTAGACGATATTGACGACGAAATCGTTCTCCTTCCATTTCTGGTCTTGGAGGTCGTCGACTTCTTCTGGCGTGGGCTCGTCGATGTCGTGGTCRTCGTGGATGCCGTGGGCTAGCTCAATCAAGTCTTCTGGGAAGTACCTGATAGCAATAGAAATYAGTGTAAGTCCTTGTAGGTAYTGTTGGAGGAATTGGAGTAGGRCTTCTYAAGGCAGAACTTACTGAGAATTGAGAGAATCAAGAGAAAGCGAGGCAAGATGAGCTTGAGCAATGCCTTTGTTTCGGTCAAGAAGAAGAGTGCTGTAAGAYTTTATGTTAGGAACAAAGTCGAAATCGGCTCAGGAGTTCATCATGACACTTACGCTTTGCCAGTGGTGCTGTACTTCATCTCTATTTGCTTGCGAATGTGAGCTTGGTATGCTTGCTKCGAGCACCATTATATTAGCAGAAGTCGTTGAAATAGGATCGGATYACCGACCTGGGAGAAGTTGCCGTCAACAATGTTCCTRGGCACCCATTTCTTCAACTCTGGRTAGGTGTATCCGAGCTTGCTAGACCATCTCACGTCATTGGAGGTATAGAAGTTGCCTCCTTGGTCTTTATGGAATGGCTTTAAGGGTAGCTCGGGGCCTATCTGCCTTCCGTTAAAGGCAATCGGCTGGCCTTGGTCGTCGAATACTGGGAGCAGAAACTTCGAGGGGTAAAGTTCCTGCCAGATGGCGAACAATCTGTCAATGTTGCTACATCTGTGTCAGATAGCATCGCGTAGAGCTTTTCAGGAGATGATCCTACCAATGATGCATCCTGCTTCTCATTAGTTATACCGCCAAAAGTCACAGGAGGGGGAACATACCAGAAAATCGGATCATAAGCAGCGACAGAAAGCTGGCTCATCTGTCCGAGTCCTCCAGCGAGCATGTGGATTCTGTTATGCACATCCTCAAGGGATGAATATCCTGCAGGATCAGTGTTCTTCAAGAACCCGTCTGAAGCGAACATGTTGTAGGTGGGCAAATTGCTTTCCAAGAAAAGGCGATAKACGGACTCTGGAAGAGTATTCCCATTGAGCTTCTCGATYGGACCACGAAGAGAATCTGCGATGATTTCCCAGTTCTGCTTCTTGCCGTTGACCCACTGCTCGTCGTAGTCTTTCTTGTTAGCCGGCGTTTCGAGGGAGTTGGTCTCGAGAGGCTGCTTGACGGTCGATTTCTGCGCTTGGTACTATCGGAAGCTTAGCTATAGTCTTCTTATCATATGGCAATATCATTACCTGGTATTTTGGGCCACCCTTCTCTTGCTCCATCGGTGTGAACGTGTTGTCAACTTCAAARAAAGTCTTGCCACCAGGGACAGTAAACTTCCAAAGCGGATTCCGGACGGTCTGCTTCTTCCCRCCTTTGGCCTTCACCTGCACTTTTTCAAGGGTGATGATATACGGCACATTCGGTCCCACAACRTCCTTGCTGTCTCTGTCCTGGTAGYGGAATTGGGCCTGCGCATAGCTCTTGCCACTCCAATCTGGCTTTCTCTCCGCCCAGTCCCAGAAAGGAAGTCGCCAGGTTTCCGCACTAGGTTATCCTTTATGTCAGCATCAGGGTATCAAATGGTCTCAGCAAAATGATGCAGTGACTGCAATGGCTGAGAAAACGTACGCTCGCGACATGGCTGGCCATTCAAAATCATCAAAGGTCTCCGGGATAAGCTTGCCCATCTCCTCATATATTCTTTGCTCATAGATAAGCAAGTAAGGGCGATGCCAAGATGGAAACAAGACATTAGAGTGTGGACAATAGAAGTCACCCTTCTTTGCGGTGGAATCTCCATCCATATCCCATGGCGTGAGGGGCTGTCCATGAATACCTTAGAAAAAGCCTTAGTAAGAGTCAAARGYTACAGATCCTTTACTTACCAGCGACCTGGAAATAGGATAACTTCTCATCAACAGGCATATCCTGGAACTTGATCAAGGCGAGGATGAACAGAGTCCTCTGGTTCTCGTCATTCGGGTCGGTCGAGAACCACCACTCATCGAGTTCACGACGGACAGGAACATTTTGAATGCCRGTAAYGGCATACTTCTTGAAACCTGTCTGTCTGTCTTCAGGAGCGTCTCTGGCTCCGGTCTTAGAGGGTCCGACTGCTRRTTTAGGTGCTTCTTTRGTTTGAGTAAGAGGCAACACTTTTGAAGCTGCCGACCTAAGGGCCATGGTCGTTGCTAGAGTGCGTGTTCGGGGAAAGTTCAAACGGAGATTTGTTAAGAAATTTTGAAGAGGCACCTTGGGCTGAAGCTCCGGTCGGACTTTCTCTGATCTTATATGATCGCGGTGAACACGGTCTCAGCACCTCCTTCCGATAGGAGCATCCGGATGAGGACCTCATAAGACTGCTGGACATGTTTTACCAGAAGGGATACAAATGTAGGAGTTGAGATCACACGTTTTCCAATCAAATCCGATACATGGCGGACATCCGAGCCTTGGAATATTGGCTTTCCGCAGCATGAAGCAATCCCTCCCTACGAGGGCATATGCACGACATCGGATCGACCTCGATGGCGCCAAATGCAGTTGGAATAGAATCAGCCACGCCGAGGAGAGAGACGGAGATCTTCGTTGAGGTATCCTGAAGTCGATCACTTATGAAGGYGCTGCGTTTACTCGACTTGCGGTGAGGCCTCACTTTTGAGATTGAACCACTCYCGTGAAGACCTGGCTTRATGRGTTGAGGAGCGCAGCATTTTGAGATGAGATATTTGATGATTGCTGCTCCGGCTCCTATCTTCGGCATTTTCATCTAAGACAGGGCTGAAAATATGCAGGCAACTTGCCTACATCAAGCAACGGAAGGAGCCACCAAGACAGTGATACATCATAGAGTCTCTGAAGTTGGAAATAAACCATCTGCGAATGAAGTCTTCGAATTTTGCACGCGCTTGGAGCATGTCAAAGACTGCACATGCRCTAAAGCCACATAAATTTGAGYAGATTGCARRTTCTTTCGAAAACCACCACCTTCTAACCCGAAGCCCACTTGGGTGCCTCTCTTGAGAAGTATTGGTGTCATATCCAAAGTATTCAAAGAGTGACTCCTTGCGTCTGATGGAGAAGATGTGGAAGGAAAAGTCGGGAGGTYGTTRGARGAAAAGATYGGCTGGAACAAGCTTTTGATCCCTACAGAGAATCACCCCACAAGCTTTCTTTTCCCCAGACCTCAACTCCACTCCGAAGTTCCACAGGGAAGTTCAATCATAA